>CP137669.1:12243030-12361774 GCA_037976565.1 Mesocentrotus franciscanus | reverse complement strand
ATCATAATTTCCTGACTATTCACACAGGAAAACAGACATACGGAATATAGTAAACTATGGTATAGGTCTCTCTTCTTAACACATATAAACAATATGCAACTATACATATTGATATCATGACAGAGTACATGAATACTATGAGTTAAATCTTTGAATGAGGTCTTCATATTTCACCTGCATCGATGGTGTAACATCTTCTTTCCAGCATGGTTTACACATGTAAGTACACATACCACAATTGATGGACAAAGTACCCTCTAGCTTTGATGTGTGAGAGAGAAGATTAACTGGGAGTAAGACATCCATTCTGTATATCTCTTGGTGCCTCTGACACTTGTGACCCCATCCAAGATGCTAGACACCATACTGACAAGATAATTCACTTTGCCTTTGATCTCCATTTCTCTGCATCCTCCTTACGTGCATCTGGTAACATCTGATTCCTGACCCCACCCAGGACGCTGGATGTTGCTTCTGTTGCTAAGATGAGAGGGCGTATAACTGAGGGTGGTATTTGACGTAGGATCCCTCCTACTGCTCCAGACACACCCTTATGTTCATGTTCTTCCCTGGCTGTCTGCATGATAGCTGTAGCTGTATCACCCAAACCCTGTAATGATACAACATTCAATCCTCATGTGGTGTCTATTTGTGTATCAGGCCTAAACAATTCCTCCCACTATTATTATTTTTTAAATTATTTTTTGAATACTTTTTTCTTCTTTCTATTCTCTATCCTTCATTTTCACAATTTTTTTTTTTTTTTTGTGGTCACATTTTTAATGTCTTATTTTCACCTCAATATTTTTGTTTCCTCATACTTCTTCTATTGTATTCATTCTCTCCTAATTTTCTCTAGTCCAAATAATATTACAATATATAAATTTTCTCCAGGACAACTTAAACTTCGATAGCCTCTGCAAATTCTATCAGTTGGAAATGAATGAGGCGTGAGAAAGTGGCTTGTATGTAATGCTAATATTCCTACCTCTCTGACTACATTGATAGCATTAGCCATTCCCTCTCTGAAGTCTGCAGGTTGTCTAGCTAGTCTCTGCTGACCGAACGGACCATATGTGATAGCTCTACTAGACACACTGGGGCCTGGGGACACTACATCGTATGCTGTCTCCGCAGCAACCTGCAAAAAAAAGAAAAACATGTCATCTTTACTAAAGTCTAAGAAACGATGACAGTATAATAATATTCTGAATTTACATGATGCCTAGAACATCTAAGTCTCTAAGCACTTTACAGAAATATTATACTATCATATAATGTCATAAAAACAGTATATAGCTTACATGAATCTGTAATATTAATACATTCTGAACCCAATCTTCATTATCAGTCATGAAAAACGATCCTGTCATAATATACAAGAAAGTGTTAATACACATTTTAACCAAAAGTTTGAAGAACTTTTATATGCGGAAAATATGTCATCTATTCAAATAAAATACATTTTGCAGAATGTATGCAATGATTTCAAAATGAAAGAAAATGATGATTTGAATTAATCAATACAGGTACTGGAAATAAACTACAAATCCTAGAGATACGGCAAGTATAGATTTGTCACATACCTGAAGGAGCTTGACAAATCTGTTGGTAAGTTCTACAACAGCCATTGCAGTGGATGTACCGAATGAATTGGCGCCTCTCTGGATACCTCTGACAAGGCGCCCATCTCTCTTGTACTGCTCAACTGGTAACCTCACCAGATCAAACATACCTTGGACTGGAAAAGAAAGAAAGCTATCAAGTCACAAATGTAGATCTTTATATTAATAACTGATATCTTCATTAGCACATACCAATAAACAACTCTTTAACGCTGAGGTAGAATACATTTAAGATTAACTTATTTATGAATATGTCACTTTGATTCTTGCATCCCATGGAACCTTCTCATTCATTCATTTCTTTATTCATTCATAACTTTACAGTACACAAAGAACTACCTATGTCACACACTACAAGCAATTGTTTGTACCTCTACTGATTTAGGTTTTATATTCAATGCCAGGTTATATTGCTCATATTTTTGGAAGATAAATTTTGAAATTATATTATAAATCATTAATATGAAAATTGACAAGACAGCCATTTTACTTACACTATATGGTGTATCAGTAGTAATTGCTTAATATTGATATAAAATTCATGTGAGAAAGAGTAAAGGAAGGAAGGAAGAGCTCCTGGTTTTCACATAATAAAATGAAAAGTCATTCTGAAAGTGATTCTCACAGATAATTCATTTCATTCCGGATAAGTCACATTGCAGCTGATCCTGCAGATATACTTACAGAGTTGAACAAAGGAATGCATCGGTCCTACACCTCCCAATACTCTGGGTAGCTGTGATTTCTTGATGTCTTGCATCCATTCATTCATTGCATACAGAATCAGTCTGTCTATACCAAGCAACCTAGAAAGAATATAAAATCATACATAAGCATTTTCAACATCCAGTGAATAAAAGTACTTAAATTGTTGAGTCTGAATTACTAGTTGTTCCTACGACACACATTTATAATATTCTAAGCCTCTTATACTGTAGAAAAGGAGCTATATAAATCCACTAATAATTACTATCGTTCATAATTCCTTACATTCAATTTCTGGACTGGGAGATATATTCATTCTTATTGGCTGCTTAACATAAGGTTGTAAAGATAAATTTTGGTGTTGGATTTCTTTCTCCTTCATGCTAACATTCTAATTATACACCTCCTGATGATAGGTGTAGGATGACTATCTACCGATATACTGACACTGTATCTATAAACAATGTACACTCTCATCTATACACATAAAGTATCCTGAATGTGTCTATTGGAATCTAAGTATGATCTTACCCATGTCTATGATGTAGTCTCTTCAATGTCAGTTCAGAATGGTTGAGTTGACCTAAACCAACCAGAAGACCTAGGAATGTACCCTAGACATTCAAACAAATCAAACATAAACATGAACATATTGATCTAAGAACAGTATACAATAATTGACACAATCCTTTGAAATATATATAATCATTCTCCATACATTGAAATGAATTCTAATCTTAAAAGAATTAAATGTACCCTATTTAATTGCCTATCTCTTGTACAGAACATATGATTGTTCAGGAGGTCAACCATATGCATCTGATGAGAGTACTACTAGTAGAACATTTAATACATTGTACTTAACTTTTAAATTAATTATTATTAAATAAATATTTAATTACTATAAAAAAAAGCAGATATGTTTTTCCAAAGGTTTCAAGGATATATTTGTTTATGTGACTGTAAAGACACACTTCATTTGGTGAATTTTATAGAAAATATTATTTCTTGTGTAGAAAGTGATTAGTTCTACTTGAATTTCAACAGGTGGGGCTACTAGAATCTTATACTCTTATACAGTAGCTACATAAAACATGCCTCTCACATCAGATGATACGACGGTCAGCAGAATGACTTACTTGATCCATATCAACACGTTTTCCTTCATAATCCAACTTGATGAGAACATCAGGAGAGAACACAAAGGACCTAATATACAAAGGCACAGGGGCAAATGGAAACAGTTCTTGAATGTAACAAGTACGTCATTTACAATTTCATTCAAATATAAATATGACTTGGACCAAAACTTTAAATTCTAGATCGACAATAAATTAATCATTTACAAAAAACTGGTACACAAGCTGCACTTTCAAACTTTCTCTTTCCACACAACAAATATGTCAATAAAACTGTCATACTCTGCAATACAAAAGTTAATTAACTAACATTAGCAAGTGTACAATGCCTTTTCCAATTTCGGTTTGAAGTGGGTAGACTCTCTTATATATCTAACACTATCATCTACAACATACCATTCTCAGTATAAAAGAGATGTGACTTACTTGAAGAAGATTGGTTGAGCAGGTTGAGCAGGTGAGTTAGCTGCTTTGATCTTGTCATTGACTGCTTGACCGTTGATGGGATGATCTGATGGGACAGGTTGACTAGGAATGATTTGGGGTGGGGCATCTGTTATCCTCACTTTGCATGACTTCTTGTCTGTTGGAGATCTACTAGGCTTGTGATCTAAACAGAAAGACATATATTCTTTAAAACACAATACAAAATCACAATGCAGCACAACAAATATGTGTAGCTCTTGATACATGAAGAAAATGAATTATTTCTTCATATTTTTTACTTTTGCTGTCATAGAATAATGGTTACATATATGTCATCATATTATATGCTGAAGAAATGGGCTCCATGAGGAACAGATTTCTCTTGCCAAAGTAATCTTGAATATGTAAACCATTTAAAAAAGAGTAAAAAAGGTATTTTTAAACTCATGCTACAGTGTCATATTCATCTGTAAATGTTACATGTACCTTGCAAATTTCCATGTGTACAAATGCTTATTTGACTACAAATTCTGAAATTAAATAGAAAAACAAGAGATCAATGCATCTTCTCTTTACCTATGAATCTATAGTTATAGATACCAAAATGAGATCATACCTGGACTAGGAACTTTACTTGCTTCAGATGATACCTCTGTGAAGAAGTCTCTCAAGAAAAACAATGCATCCTGTAAGGAGGATATAAGTACATCAATCTCGTTACAGTAATTCATTAGAAGAGGGAGTCAATGAGTGTCATGATTTTAATATCACTTGACATAAAATTCAATTAATCACTAGAATTGTAAAATTAATCCTATCATATGACACTATAGAAACTGACCTGATCAATATTGAATCTGAGAGGCTGAAGAGAGATTCTAAGACAGCATTCTTCTGTGTCTACATCAGGATCTGGTCGGATGTGAAGAGCCTTCACTAGAACCTATCACAAAGAAAGGAACAGCACAGACACAAATCTTGTAATGCTTATCAAAGAAGCAAAGCCTGAATCAAGATTCATTTCTCATTAACCATTTCAAAAGAGGAAGGATTACCAATCATATCACTCTTATACATTACAAGATATAGTATCATCATCATCATCATACATGTGTAAGATGACCATAACCGGTTGCATGTGAACTGACAGACAAACAAAATATTTTAAAAAGAATCAACTACAAACATAATCAATAAAGGTGCATTGACACAAAGAGACATAAGAAAGAAGTTGATTTTAAGTATAAAACATGAACCAAGTCATACCATGTTTGCGTGTGTTCTTTTTGGTCTGGCTTCTGAGGAATAGAGATACAAGAACTTGTTGATCTGAGACTGAGCAAGACGATCTCGAACCTCAATGTCATTGATCAAGAGAATCTGTCTTGAAGATTGCTTTGCATCGGACGGATACGATTCATGACGGAAGCGGACCTAACAAGGAAGATAAGAAATAATAAAAGTAGCTGGTTATCAAAGCTTCGTAACACGTGTAAATAAAGGTTAAAAAAAAACAATCAAATGATAACTGTTTTTCAAAACAAGCAATGTTGTTTATTTAGTTCATAATTCTTTTTAGAGTTGAAGGAATGCAATGATTTCTGTAATAGCATTCATACCTAATTTCAGATAGTTCTCAGTTGCAAAAAGTGCCTCATGATCTTTTGCATTTTTAGTCTAATAATTCATATGATATAAAAGAAAAATAATGGGATAAAAACATTTGACATATAAAAAAGTAATGAGTTATAAATGTTGTTCATACTTTGTTCATTTGTAGTTCCATTAGTACAGAATGGTCTCTCTCTTGTCCTCCTCTCTCCTGCCATCTCATGTTAGCTACATTGTGAGTTGGCTTGTCTCCCTGTCTCCTGAGAGGGAACTGCTACCACTCCCTCCTTGTTGCCTATTAAAGTATGATACGTAAACAATAGAACAGTCAATAATATTATTTTGAAATATTCATGATGCAATACAGATGTCTCATGACAAACACACTCTTGTTCAAAACTGAATTGTATAGTGGAAAGCCTTCAATGATGATAGAAGCCTCCTCTTTTGTTTTCATCAACCTCTTCATCATAGTATGTGTGTAACATCACTGTGGTTCTTTCTTTACTACAGTCAAACCTGCTTTAGTGACCACCTGTCTACAAAGACCACCTGTCTACAAGGACCACATTTTTTGTTTCCCTTGAAAATGGTTTCTCATTGAAACATGTACTAAATGAACCTGTCCACAAAGACCACTTTTTGTGTTTCCCTTGGGCGGTCGCTATAGACAGGTTTGACTGTACAGTCAAACCTGCTTTAGTGACCACCTGTCTACAAAGACCACCTGTCTACAAGGCCCCATTTTATGTTTCCCTTCAAAATGGTTTCTCATTGAAACATGTACTAAAGGAACCTGTCTACAAAGACCACCTGTATACAAAGACCACTTTTGTGTTTCCCTTGGCGGTCGCTATAGACAGGTTTGACTGTATTTGGATAATTTCTTGAACAGCTTACCCCTTTACTGATTTACTGCTATGCATTGGATGTACTTTTTTCTTTAACTTACAATAGCTCATTGACAAGCAATTCCTGAATGACACTGATACATCTAACTTCCATCCATTGATGATTCAGTTTTTTTATTCAGTTAAAATAATTATACCTCACCTTTTCTCTCCACTATGTGCTGGGCTGCTACTTCTAAGATCTACAAGAGTAAAAAGACAATCAAAATTGCAATACATTTTCTATAAAATGAGGACAATAATTCAAAGTAAGCAGAGAAATGTCTTTGATGAACAGTTGAGTGTTATAGCACATTAACCTGGGAAATGTGGATATGAACTAACTACTAAAGCATGATTAATTGGTCTATATTTGATAGTACTATGAGCAGATAGTCACATACACTACATCTCCATCTATTTTATAATGAGTACTCCAAAACATATACTGGTTACGTGCTTGGATTCTGCCAATACATGTACCGGTACGTATCTACATTTTTCTTTCAAAATTGGATGGCATTACAATGTCTTTTAAAAGCAGTTATTAGGAGTTGTGATGTGAAGTCCACCTGTACACAAAATCTTGATATAAATTATCAAATAAATATTGGTTAAGTTATTACAACAAAAGGACATCAAAATGAGGTGGGTGTATTAACTCTTATCCTGCCATAATGAATACAGCCCAAGTGCCACAGGGCTAATCCCCATTGTGCCAAGCCACAAATCCCCCCGGTGCCAAGTTTATTTTGAGATAATCTGTTGGACGCGATGGTGCGATCAATAACGCAGGCGAAACACCCAGAACAATAACTGCTATTACGAATGCGAGCATGCATGCACAAAGCAGCTAAGCTGTGGCTCGCTCGCGCGAAATAAGCAGCCAGTTGATAGAGCGCTCGCGTGTACAAAGCACTATAACGGTAGCGTGCATGCTGCCTTATGGCAGGATATGAGTTAATGAGTGCTCTTAAAGACATTTACTCTTCATGTTCTGGACAGACTCCATATAGCCAATTCTTACCTGGTTTGTAGATATTCTTGGTTGACCCTGATGACCTAAGGTCATGACCTCCATAGATATGCCATACTACAGTCATCTCCTGAAGTGTGTATCTCATGGTAGGAGTAGGGAAGTCTAGAGGAGCATTGAGTTGATCACCTCTACTCCTAGGTGGAACAAAGTGGTCTTGGTCAATGTTGATTGGTCCATCATCCAATACCTTCACCTCAGGTTCACCATCATGTCTCTGTACATCACAGGAATACATCAAGGCAAATATCCCGTTATTATCATGATTTGGATTTTAATCATACATTTGGATAATCCTTTATATAAACAAAACATTTAACAGCATATCAACATATATACACCATTAAGAATGCTTTCTAAGAAATACCTATTTCAGATTGGCAATAAAAGATACCTGACAAATGCATACACTGGAACAAAAACAATGGCATTTCTTGAAAAACTTGCTACGATTTAAATTTCAAATTTTAAAATGCATCATTAAGAATGGCATTATAGAAGAAATTTGGTTTGAATACACATTTTAGAAGGCATACTCACTTTACACAATCAATGATATAATCTCCTTCCATGAAGTAAAGCTTTCAATCTGTGAGTTTCAAATACTATAAAGTCCTCATATGTCTATCATTTTTTCTTGGTGCCACTGCTTTCTATAATGCCCCAGTGCATGTATATTAAAGTACTATGTGGGTCCTCTTTATATTCCAATCTCTTTGAACCTGCAGCTAGCCAGAGACAAATTAGTGCATCAACTTTCACTAATATATCATGGTTATTTTGGAATCTGACCAATGTACATACCAAGACACCCATGCCTGGGTCATCCAGAACACAGAACTCTTCATCATTATAGAACCCGTCTGCTTCCGTCCAGCTACCACCACTCCCTGAGGACACACCCAGTGAGACAGGACTGCTTCCTGGAGGTGTGATGTCAATCAACACTTCAACATCATCCTCTTCCTCATCTTCTTTCACCTCATCAACCAAGCCTTCATCTTCATCAGGAAAGAGAAACATTTCTGCTCCAGGGTCTTGCTTCAAAGTGCAGGGAATGTGAACTACATGGTCTGGTGTGAACAAGTACAAACGAGCAAAATGTTTTTAAAGTTTTGAAAGATATCAAAATTATAACAATGATAAATATAGCTAAATCTCCATCAAAAAAAGGTTTTACAATAATCATAATGCAATTATAAAGCAGATTATTGGTGGGCATGTATATAAATAATTCACAAAAACCTCTATCAGAATTCCATGAAAGTTTTTGACTCCATGCAATTCTTATTGTTATAACAGTGTGTATACAAACATCTAACAAACATGAAAATAGCCAAGACTTTAGGAAAACTCCATGATTTGCAGGATAGGCTGATGAATTGTATCTAATGATAGTATGAGATCCATCACATACATGCATACATCTCTCTACTCACAGAGATATAATTCTATATCACAATGACTCATTTACCTCTGTTTTGGGGTGAGTTTTTAGGAGATGGTGAATCACCGTTGAGCTCTCTCATAGCTTCATCCATTAGTTGTTTCATCTGATCAGAATGAGAGTGAGATACAGGACTATCTCCGTTGGTTTGTTTAGGTGATGGCTCCTCCTACAATCAACAATTACATAGTCATTATCAGATTCACTGCTCAACAGCCTATCATGTCATATGATTACCGCCAAACAAATTTAATCAATAGTAATACGCAAGTTAAAGCCCCACTGTACTATGTATAGCTACTTGCGCCCTCTATATAGCAAACAATGCCTAATCGGTGACCATTGGTCCCCCATGGTCACCTTTTTCTTATGTTAATTGGGAGCTGATTTGATAAGATAACCACCTGTCAGTGACCATGCAGGGAGGTCTAATCCCTCCTGGCCAAACTAGTGCAGATAGGCTTTAAAGTCCCAAATAAAAAATCTTACAAGAGTATAGACGCAAAAGTTGAAAGACAGTAGGAAATGATGATGCATTACTGTAAAACCCTTAGCAGCAGGAAACAACAAAGATCACTTTAAACAATACCTCAACTTCCAACCAATAAATAAACAAACTTAGAAACATCCTAAATCTGCTACATCTAATCAAAGCACTGATTATGTAAAAGATGGACTACAGCTACATGTATGTTACATTACTTGCAAAGTCTTGTTTACACATGATGCAGACAACCACCTCAATACTAACAAAGAGGTTTGTGTATGGGGCCCTTATTGCATGCAACTATTATTTTTTTACTCTCATCTGCCATTCATGTACACATACATGTAAAATGGTTTCTATAATGCTGTAGTAGGTTTTTGAGGTGGTTAATCTAGTCATGTCTGAATGAGGCATAGTCAAAATTCACCTTTTATGATGAATAACATTGATCTCACCTCAGAAGTGACCTCTACTGGTTGAGTTGTACTGCTTCCCTTCTTCACTTGATGATCAGGGCTACATCCTTCATCACCATCAGATGATAGGTATAGAAGTAGTCTAGCGAGGCGCTACAGGAATCAGCACAGGTTCGGACGTGTACCACATTGTTACTCACCTTCAACTCTGTCTTGGGATTCTGAGCATTAGATAAATAGAACACTGATAAATTAATATTTTGATCTTAAAATGAGGGAAATCCTTCTGTACAACCATATCAATCTCAATCTAAATACATGACTTTGGGATGTGTGCATTTTACAGCCATTGTGCATAGGAACAGTTTCACAAGAATGATAATATGTACTGTGCAGAGTAAATATGTTCATATAAACTGGCACTATCCATAAACAGATCAACAGGAAATTGAATGATTAGGACAGAATGGAGAAAATGTCAGGAATTTACCAGCAAGTTCCAAATAACAAGTGAAGATGCTTTAAAATCAAATTTGTAAAAGAAAGAATAAAGAAATGTAATAAAAGGATAAAGGCATTCCTCACCTTTTCTTCATGATTACTCAGTCTGAGAGAGAGTTCCAACATACCAAGATCTACAACACTCACATAATCTGAAGCAAAGAAGGAGATGAAATTAAATAATTTACTTACATTAATTTATATACAAGCCAATCAATATAATGTCACATAATGTTGTCTTATTGAATATGAAAATAGATGTTTGTGTGACTATAAGGATACAACAACCACTCATTATATGGGATAATGAGCTCTAAACGCAACTCTTTAAAGGACAATTTTCCAATAATTCTTGTTATGTCATCTTTGCATGATATATTCCTAACAAGTCTAACTATACATCTCATCTAGATCTAACATCATATTGATTTCACTTTACTCACCTCTTTTCAGATTAACTTTGGTCTCATTGCACTTTTCAGATATATACAATGCAGCATCGTCTATGAGAAATCTGGAAAACAAACATACATGCATTAACCCAGAACTCAATTCATTGTATACACCTATATCACTACATATTTATATGGCAACTTGAAAATAACCTCTGTTTTCAATACAGACTTTTCTCTATACCATCAAGAAAACAAATTATGGAATCAAATTTTAGTTTTGCAAATTTAAACCTACATTTCATATTCATCACCCCTAAATTAATGCAATGTTGAAACCCAGACTGTAGAACAGATATCCTTTTCTATTGTTCAGAAAAGTTTATAGTTTTAAATATCCAACAGCAATTTACATCCAGCAAGACACAAGAGACTTACCGCAGAAGTGACTCCTTGGCTTCATATACCAAGTTACTTGATATACTCAATGACTCTAGTAAGATGAAAGACTTCAATGGTAAGTACAAAGGCCTGAAATAAGAATAAGACACAGTCAACATTAGGGTAAAGTGTTTCTAATTAGGGAAACTTATTCTTGATTTAGAGAGTAAAAGGGGTTAAAGAATCAAATTCAATCATGAGCAAACTTTGAATGGAATAACTAGATACATGTAGATGATGCATTCATGCTCTTTTTTACATTTAAAAGTGACTTTAATGCTTGAATAAAAACACAATGCAATTAGGTGCTCTAAGATTTGTAAACATAATAAACAAAAAAGTGTCACTCTTCTTCAGAAATGATCGATACACTATGAATATACCTTGCGCAGATAATAACAATTATTTTAACCATTGATTTACAATTTTTCTCCTTTTTGCTGGCTTGCAAATATCTAGCTCCATCAATCATTCAGAGTATATGTAATGATGGTGAGTGGCAAGCACTAACTATCTTTCACACTTCGCTTTGTTACGTACCTGTAGTCTAGTCCACAGCCCCAGAAGTGAGCATGAAGTTGAGTGACTGCAGCAGGCATATCATAACCCATGATCTGTTCATCTATTACATCAAAGAAATCTCCTAACTGAGTACTCCAATGATACTGAGGTTGACACATGTAGTGACGTAGTGTAGCCCCTCGCACTGCTATTGCACAATCTGATGTCTGTACAAAAGGGAAACATGAAGGAAATTAATTTGATTAAAAACTCATTTAGCATCAGGTCAAGACCAAGACTTGGACATCATAAACTTGAGTCAAACATGTGTCAAATTATAGATACTTCAAGAGAGCCATAACATGCAATGTAGGCTGTAAAGTAAGAAACCCATACATGGATCATTCCTGTCCATTGTTACATGGATGCAAGTCTAGTTCATCATCCTTGATATAGAATATGGTATTCTGTTTTATATGCTATATATTTTAACTTACCTTTACATTACCTATGGAGCCAAAATACAAAATGACAGCATTAGTAGATAGTTACCTTCTACACTTCCTCCTGTCATAGTACACAGTATTTTGTGTGAACACTCACCTTCACATTACCTACAGGATCAAAGGAATTCTTCATGGCTAGTGACACCATATGCTGGCTGTTTCCTCCTTTGCCTACACTTCCTCCTGTCTTAGATGACGCTCCATCATCTGAGAGATATAGACAGCATTTCATGTGGTCTGGAGCTGACAGTTTAGTGCTGTCAAGAGACTCTCGGAAGGGGTGGGTTACACATCCTGCAAAACCATCACAAACAAATACCGGTATTAGAATCAGTTCAGTACACTCCTTCTGCATCTTCTTATATATATTAAAAAACATCATAGTATAATCAACAGTTCTCTACCAAAGTATAACACCTGATAATTTATTTATTCATTTATTTATTTATTTATTTATTTCACATATTAAAAGAAGGGTAGCCAAATCAGTATATACACTGGTTTTCGTTGGGGCCCTTTAAAATACAAACAAACTATATACATTCCAAAAAAGTTGTGAATAAGACAAAATTGAACATTTCATTATACAACCAACAATAATTGCATATCACGTTACAAAATATTAAAATGCAAATTTGAATATATAAAAACGAAATAAGGATAAGAAAAGTTTTACATTAACATATATGAAGGGTGAAAGTAGGTACATGTATGTGCCTGTCTACCGTCTTCCGATTTACAAATGATATAATTTGTTAATTATAATGATAACAATCCATTTCAATAAATAAAATCATTTATCGTCATGAGTTTTTCTGATTTACTACCATATCTTGGGGGTTGCCAAACTTCAGGATTACTTAAAACAAACAGAAAACAGTCCATTTGAATTTATACCAGATTTCGTTTATTCTCGTAAGCAAAGAGGGAAACTGAAGGGGGACACTTGATTTATTATTATTACCTGACTGGAATTCAATTTTTCAGAGAATCTTTAGAATATTTGTCTCCTTATCTTATTATATGATTGCTAGTACTATCATATAATGAATCATTTAAGATCAAGGAATAAGGATCGCTGAACAATTCCATCACGATGATTTGAATAATTTAGAAATGAGTTCTACGACACATCCAATTTAAGGGGATAAGGATTGATTGAGTACTCACCATTATGATATAGAGCGACCCTGTTAGCTTGAAGACTAAGATAACTTTCATTATCATTACCCTTGTAAGCTGTCACTGCAAACAGACATCCATCCTCAACCTCTAGAAGACATTCACCGTGTTCAGACTCACTCACAGTACCATCAGGGTTCTAAAATCAGTCAAGATTAGTTCTTCAGAAGTTAAACCCTCCAACAAGTGCTATACTTCATAATATAATATTCTACCTATATGCCCATCAAACGTTGAGGTCTTCTTGCCAATAAATTACACACTTGACAATGATATAAAGACATAGTTATTGAAAAATTCAATAACAACTTCATTGCTCTGGTTATCCAACATAATGCTCCCTTGAAGTGCTGTAAATTCCAGTTTATTTATTTTGCTGAAAAGAGTAAAATAAAGCTCTAATGATAACAAAGAGAGAACCATAAAAAAATCTTTTCTTGATAGCATGATACAAACTTAAAATGCCCCTTTCTTACCTTGATATGCATTCCCATGGTCATTTTACAGTGATTGATATTGAGAGTAAAGGACATGTGATGCTATCTGACCACCTATCATATGCTATCTGACCACCGGTCTTATCTTTTATCAGACCACTGGTTCTATCTTTTATCTGACCACTCACCTTGATGGGCATTCCCATGGTAATTTTACCATGATTGATATTGAGAGTGAAGGACATGTAATGTTGACCACCGGTCCTATCTGCTATCTGACCACCATGTTTTGACCGATGATGCTTGGCATTCATTGATGATGAGGTGTGATCATAGACGGAATAGAACTGAAGACTGTCTGGCTCCTCATCATCATCCGACTCGGAATCTGTATACCAACAATTAACAATGCATCGTATTAGGTACGGTTGCTTTTATTCCTTAAAATTCAATTCAGCAATTCATCAAGAAGAGCCAGAAATATTTCTGATGATACAAAATCAACAAAGTGGAATTAAGAGAAATTAGAAAATATGATTATGATTTTGACAAATTTTCTTCAAGCGCAATTTGATACAAGAAGAGCCAGAAATATTTCTGATGATACCAAATCAACAAAGTGGAATTAAGAGAAATTAGAAAATATGATTATGATTTTGACAAATTTTCTTCAAGCACAATTTGATACAAGAAGTACATGCGATCAGGCCCTTATCTCTATTGTCTTTTGTTTTTTTTAATCTGTGACTGTGAATACAATCCCAGGAGATTTGAGGTAACTTTGATATATACTCACCAAACTGTAGTCCAGACTTGCACATGCCAAACCTCTCAGCTACACTACTCCCAGCCAGCTGGGTAGCTAGATCCAGCCCACCTGATCCCTGATAGTTAGGGTATCTGCTCTCTAATGGGTCTCGTGGGGTTGGAGCTGTTGGCTGCCATAGGAGCATGTCATTGGCAAACCTAGAGGGCAATATCAGATATGTCAATGAGTATCTTTCATAAGAACAATCTTGAAATGTTTATTCTCCTGCTCATTCTCATGTTCTAGAATAGTTACAGTAAAACAGTTAAATGTAAAGTTTGTGCATAAAGATTGGAGAAATTGCCATCATTATCAATATCAGTAAAATTAGAAAGCTCTGTATTAAAAAAAATCTAATGAAACAAGTATTTCATTGAAATATACTCTTATAAAGAAAGAGGAAAGGGAAGAGCACAAAGCAAAAAACAAAAACAAAAGGAAGAGGAAAACCACAGAGAGATAAAAGAGGAAAATAAAAACCACAAAACAAGAGAGGAAAATGATATATACAAAGGTTATCAAATAGATACCTGTTATAGAGTATCTCTACAAAATCTTTACTCTCTAAGAGCATGTTAATCCTTGGGATGTTGAGTTCAAACACTAGTGTTGAGTTGGGTATTGTCTTCTTCATGAAGTCTCTCATCTCTTCTTGATCTCCTGGCATCACCATCTAAAACATATGATCACATATATTCAATGTGTTACCTGCTAGACATAATGGTATCCTTCAGAAATGTATCATATATAGTATAATATACTGCCTCATCGTTCTCTTGAAAATGAATTAGATTGGTACCATATTTCAAAATTTGTGTGATTTTCGAGCTCTTCTTAGATTACTTACTAAGTACAGGTTACATTTTGTGAAATGGTCATCACAATGTCACATCATGAACATCTATATTTTTCCTAAATGTCTCCTTTTTACAATCTTTTCAGCTTACTATTGGCCTTCCTACCGATATTCCTAAAAAGATAAATAATGGATACTGTTAACTGTCCTTTCCTAGAATTAGTTTTCTTTTGCCCATTTTACACATTAACATATCTTGAATTCTATAAACTAAACTATGTAAATCGCTATTCAGGAGCTCAATATAAATCT
This sequence comes from Mesocentrotus franciscanus, assembly GCA_037976565.1. Taxonomy (NCBI): domain Eukaryota; kingdom Metazoa; phylum Echinodermata; class Echinoidea; order Camarodonta; family Strongylocentrotidae; genus Mesocentrotus; species Mesocentrotus franciscanus. The sequence continues at coordinate 12,346,116 of CP137669.1, read as the reverse complement.
TGATGCTAAAAACTCTTGCGATATGTTTTTTTCAACATGTTACACAAGATCTGTGTGGAAATCAATAATAAGAGAATGGCCTTCAAAAGAGAGTACCTTTAACTTGATATTGCTACCACACTGACCTGTTCACTCTCATACATGACTTTCTTAGAACTGAATGGTGATGGTTCCGTCTCTTGCTGCTGGAAGTAACTCTTATCCCAAGACATGTTGAGATCAGGTCCAGGTGGACTATCTTCTTGGTCCTCTTCTAACACAGAGGGTTGCATGACAGGGCTAACTACAACCAGTAATCTGAACAAAATAAAGGTTTCAGTAAGGATAGGTACATTTATTCTATTCATCTGCATATGCAACGTAAAAGTCTTATGCATCTGACATCAAATATTAGCTACAAAATTGAAGTAACTATAGTCTAGAACACAAATGAAAATTGCTGTAAGATGAGCACAACTGCAATGAGATGGAAACATTTCAATACATTGAATTTACAATAGAGAGGACTAATAACAATAAGAAAGAAATGAAACTCACAAAGTGAAAATGCATGACCAATATATTGTGTCAAAATAGTTTAAAATGGATTGATAATAAAGTGATGTTATTTCAAAATTATTTGAAGTTGATATAAATAGATCATCTGATGATCATATCAACAATCTTCACTATAGACAAATATCTCCCTTCCCATGGATCATCACTGAGAAGTTAATCCCTAACGATGTGTATTCTATCCTATTTCATAGATTTCAGCCATAGGCCTTTTATCATCCTTACTCATTTACCTTGGCCAGTTGAATGTTCTGTCTGAGTTGCATGAATTGTCTGGCCGACCTTCACTCACTTTCACGAAAGGCATTGGTGCTGCATCTGGCTTTAGCTTCACCGAGGCTGCAGAGACAATATTAGAAAACAATGTTAGACAGTAACAAGAAGAAACAAATATAAAGAAATGACACTAAAAACAAAACGTTCATTTTCTCCTTATCTCACAGATATTGATTCCAAGTAATAATATTTTCAGAAGTAAATAATAAATACTACTTTAACCAACAACACTACAATAGGCTTTGCACAGGGATGGGACTATGCAAACACAATATGCATAAATGGGGATACACAGATGACACAGACACTTATTAAGATGACCACTCCTAGATGACCAATGCTGCCTGGAAGACCTAGTGGCAACAAATGAGAAGGCTCTTCAGTGTGCAAGAGCCTGGCAGAACATTTGAGCTTAGATGATGGACACGAAAGAAGAAGACTACAGTTGATGAAAATATTTATAACGTTTTCTTTAAAAACCTAGAGTAAAGTTTCACTGCAGTTCATATGTCAAGAAAGGAAGGCTTTATCAATGTTCTGTAGATTGAGCAGTTCAAATAAATATATGAAATGTTAAATTCAAATATAAAACTTACATTTGATTTCCCTAGCTTTGACAAGAAACTTCTGTTGTGTCTTGTTATCTCTGATAGCACAAGTAAACTCTCCATCAGTGATCTGTACAAGGAGTATCTCATCTCGTAATGATCTCCTCCACCATGCCACCTCACTTAACCCTCTCAGATCAGGTATGGGAAACCTACAAACCAATCATCAAATAGACAGATCCAAATTACACTTCTATAATGCCTCACTCACACTTAACAGGTTAAACCAAGTTTGTTTCAATGGTGCAGCAAAATGACAACATCGGTGCACTTCACATTTCTACATCTTATAATAAAGCGAGAAAGTGTAGAGGCCTTTACTGAGTGCATCTACTTTTTTCACAGCTTCTTGTCATTTATTTACACTTAGAATGCTTATATTTTGCTGTGGCAGTCTTTTAATGTAAATGCGACTTAAATACCTTTTCAACATACATGCAGTTAAAAAGATTCACAAGATTAGTATACCGGGTATTCAAAGATTTAAAGTGCATCATATCAAGAAATTACTAATGTGCAATAAAAACTCTTACAAAGAGATAATCATATTGATGAGATTGATGATGAAGATGATTCAAAGCATATATAAGGTGACATAATTCTGTTTATAAAACATTTAAAGGGGTATCTTCTGATTTAAACAGTGATTGAGATGGTTAGTTCCTTACTTTCTTTTGACACATCTTACCTTAGTGCTATGACTGTAGACAAACAGGTCACACTGATATTAGTCTGCAAGTCAGACCCACTTGGTGTATCGTCTAGTGCTTGTCTGAAGAAAGCTTGTTTATTCTGAAAAATTAAAAGAACATTTTGTTGGCATATTTCAAAGACTAACATATGAATCTTCATTAATTGATAGTAATACATTCAAACATTTCTGGTGACAAGGAGGAAAAATTTGTACACATATCAAGGTATATTAATTTTGAATGGTGGAAGATTATAAAGGCCTTTTAGAACTATGTGAATGTAGCAGTTTTATTACAGCAAGATTCATGAGAAGACTTGGATCTTAAATTGTGCATGTCACATGAATATAAATTCATTACTGAGAGGTGAAAGGTTATAAAAGCAGTAATAAATAATGCAAATTCAGCAGATCTATGAGAAAACTTAAGAAAGCTTAAATTCTGTACATTTTACATGCATAGTTTGTTATTGAAAGGTGAAAGGTATAAAAACATTTCTGAACAATATGAATGTGATACTATTTATTACACAAAGATTTATGAGAATCATTTTACGAGGACATTTATTAAATAAACTGAATGTAAAAAGCATAAGCTTGGTGTTGGTGAGATACCTACCAGACTTGTATTTGGTTGCATAGAATGATACATGCGTTGACCAGAGGAATCATAAGCATAGGATGGCTGGGGATGTAGTAAGGTGTAAAGACGATCTACTAGGGAGATATCCACTTCACAGTTCACCACACCTAACTCTATGCTGACGTCTAGGGTCGGCTTCACTATATGTCTACGCTTGCTGGTCTGAACAAAAGAAACCAATCAATATTATTATCACTTGTGGTGTATTAATATGATTGTCTAAAAGGGTGGTTGTGGTATACATTTATTTAAACTGTGCACACCTTTGGTAGCACTTTAAGATTCTATCAAAATTCCTTTTTACACCCCAAATTCTTTCAGTTGGACATTTGGTGCTTGTATCAAGTTTTGATGTCTCATTTACAAAGCATCTCAATTTCCCTAATTGTTTTGTTGCATGGAATTGAAAGTGGATTTGAAATTGAAAATATGTCACTGGAACATTGAAACTTTTTGCAAAAACAAAATAATATGTCTTTGTTATCCATGTAGCCTCATCAGTATTAACGCTTGTTCTTCCTTGGGGCCCTGTAATCATATATCAGTACTTTACAGTTTAAATACACAAGAGAAAGATAAACTAACCTGATTTCTGATCTTCTGTGCATGTTTTAACTTGGTCCTGATGCTTGGTTTGGTTACATAGCTCCCTTCACTTCCACATTCTCCACTCAAAGATAAGATCTATAATAATACAAGTACGCATTTTATAATCAGCCACTCAAAATTTAATATTCTAAAATGACAATTTTTTCAAATTGAAGATTTTTAATGTGCTACGAGTCTTACAGATAAAATTTAATAGTAAACTTAAAAACTTTCAGTCATATTTTAAGGTTGTACAACAATTATCAAATTCCTAACTTCAACCCTGGACATTATACCTAAAACTAACCTGAAGCCTAACAGCAAACAGATTCACAACCCTAACCCAAACCCTCTATTGTTGATGGAATAATATCTGGAGTAAACATTACCAGACAGTCAGTCCGCAGCCGGTGCGAAAACCCTCTATTTTATTCAGCACGTATGCACGAATTTACGTGTCTTGCATACGTAATGAGTTATGCAGACGGTCATTCCGATTGGCACTTTTTGCCTTTATAATTGTTCATTTTTCATGAAATTGGTCTTATTTTACAGATAAGACATTGCACTTTCTGTATACATATATGACAATCATGTTAAATATTTTTGGGGAACAGATATTTCGCCTAGAAAATGGGGTTTTTTGACGATAAATCTATCTTAAGAGTAGGGCTGATTTTCACATAGAAATCATTATTGCGACACGAAGATGTTATAAGCAGCATAAAGCATAGATATTTTTCTTTACAATGATATCAAAATTATTATATTTTCCGCTGTACCACAGTCAGGAACCAAGAAAAATCACGCGAATGTTTATGAATAATTAATAGAAGTAGTCAATTTTGCCAATGTGATAATAGAGAGTTCTGATTGGTCAAATACGTCAACTACGTCACATATGTTCCGCTTTGGTTCATAAAGATTTTGAATACCAGACCTTAGCAAGCGTGCCTTGTGGCGTGCGCTGTTAATGCACTTGCGCGTAGGCAGTCATGACAACAATCTAAGGACCCTGGATCAAGTACGTCATCTGCCCTCTACATATTTTTATTTCTACAATATTTCTTTTTTTAATCATTTTTCTTATTTTTTCGGCCAGTCGGTGGCGCGGCGGAGCTCCCTGGAGTCTAATCAGTTATGCATTGCCATTGCTCAGTCGGCGTGCACGAGTATGAAATCACACAATTTCGCGCCATCATAGAAAGAACAAATTGGTAACAAATTGGTAACTTCCGGGTTTTTAGGGTCTTAATTACTATGATTATAAAGAGAACATGAATTTGCGAAAATTAGGTTTTGACATTATTTTGATCAGTGACTTTTCATCTTTCGAACGAATCTCAAAGTAAACAAATTAATTATGTACCAGAGTCAGGAACCAAAAGCGAAATTCGGGTACAAAATAGCTGTTGAAATGTTACAAAAATAACACCAATAAAAGTGGTAAAAGGGATTGTTTCAAAATTGTGAAATATGGCAAATTACATATCAAACTGAAGCTGAAAATCTCGAGTAAATTACCGTTGCGTGCTGCCATGTTGACTGAAGTTATCGACCACAAAAGCAGCTGCATGTACACCCTTACAAATCTCACGGAAAATCTCGTGAATTTCAGCACACGTGAATGTTACGAGATCACCAATGAGACGCTGAATAAAAATCAGCTTACAGCCTCATTATCGCGCACGCTGCGGTCTGACTGCAGAGCAAATGTCAAATCACCATGTTTTACACATCAGTAATTAACAATCAAAATAGTGGCAGTGCTAAAGTGTATCTACAGTATAGGCATCAGTAGAAGCAAAAGTGGTTGCAGTAATTGAAAGAGAGAATGCAATCATTGCTAGAAAGTTAAATAAGATGTCATGCACTGTGAATCACCTCTGTAATAGATAAGACAGGATTTCAACTGACCTGTATGTGTTCAGCTGGTTGAGGTGTTCTATTGGGTAGACTATTGGTTTGACTTTGCCTGCTGAACAGACACTCTTGTAGGTCAACACTCCCGACAGACATCTCTACTAAGGTCACATTCCAATGGCTATTGCTCTTACATTCACACTCAAGAGTAAATGGAGCTGCTATTAGTCTGCAATAACAATGAAATAAATATCATGTTCACTTAGTTTAATATCAAATTCAAGAAGTATAAAATTCTTCAAGTGGAAATCACAGAACAGGTCCTTCCAGCAATCATATTGACTGAAAAAGCCATAAAAACGAAAAAAAGAAAAGAAAAATGAAATATTATCCGCAGCAAATCATATATATATATATATATATATATATTCAAAATATGTAAGTATCAAGAAACATTTTTATGATAAAAGGACCAAACTAACCACATCCAATTTTTAAGGTGAAATATTTTACTATTGGATGCGAGGAGGCGTGATAGCTCAGTTGGTAGAGCAGTGGTCTCGTAATCCGGTGACCCGGGTTCGAAACCAAGTCGAAGCGCTAGTGCCCTTTGGTAAGGCATTAATCCTCACTACCAGGTCCCTCGGAGAGGACCTAAAGCCGTCGTCCGTCTGGTAGCTTACTTACAAGCATTTATGCTTTCTTGGCAGTCAGGTAAAATAACCATCACAACCATCACAACCATCACAACCATCACTATCAACTTATGTATGGAATTTGTCGTTGTTGTTGTTGTTGTTAACATAATAATTTATTTGATCAAATCACCATACTTATAAATCTTTATAAGAAATAAAGCAGATTATAAGCTAACCTGAGATGGTCATGAGGGCAGGCAGTCTCAAACCTCCCAGCCCAATCATCTTGATCCTTGCGTCTGAAACCACCTTTACCCAATGCAGCAAAGAAATAGCCTGCCCTCTGTGATAGCACCTCCTCTCTGGTCATCCCACCACCGACCTTGGTCTGGGATGATGTGGGGGATGGAAGGGATGAGGAGAAGGAGGAAGAGGATGGGATGTTGGATGCTGGGATGATAGGAGGAGGAGAAGGATCTTCATGGAGGATAGTTGCCGTGATACTGCTGAACCGGATCTTATAGCGTGTCATCTCAGCGGCATCATCTAGATGCTCAGTGTAACCTGTAGTCAATCACAAGGACGGGAGATTTCCTAATGTAACTTGTTTACTCATAAACTGCTATTAGTTGAGAAATCATATCAACTGGACATCTGATACCAGTATACAATAACATAGATCACACAAATGTTAATCTATAAAGATTTGTCATTGATATAACACATACAACATACATATTCACAAAAGAAAGAAAAAATCATTAAAGAAATAAAGCTATTAAACAAATCAAGTATTAGTATAAAATGTCAGAAAGAACGGAGAAGCATTCATTTCATTCCCTAATACAAAATTGACCTAATTGAGTTACATGTAGGAGGAATATGTATTTGATCATGTTTATTTATCTCGCTCACCACAGATCTGTGGACATACATTCCAATATGCAATTCCCATTTATCCATGATAATGTAGTTACCTTTCTTGTGCCTGTGTTTCCTGTGTCCTGTAGACCTTGGCATAGCAGTAGCCATAGGTGAGGCTCCTGGTGCTCTGTAAAGGGTGCTTCCATAGCTCATGTGACTTACACTGCCTGCTTACAAACACCACAAAATTTGTTTGCTTTATTATGACAATCAGGTGATCAAATATTACAAGGGAGTATGATTGTAGACATCTCCATGAAATACATAACAATGACTATGTTGTGACAGGTTTACAACAAAAAGATACAAAAATATGAAATTTATACTTGGTATATAATCCAATTCTTTGACTCCCCTCACTATATCCTGCTCATACATGTACATGCATATGATAAAGGTACACAAAATACAGAAAAAAATAAAGAACACATTTCAAGCATTACGCTTATGAGAAGGAAAAAACCCCAATACTTTACCCCCTCCCTCTCTACAGCGAAAAACAGACTCATTATAGTATAAGTACATTGATATGAGCAGTTTTGGAAATACTATTCAAATAGGTTTACCTGTGCGACTTGTATCAGTGGAACATGAACTGATAGAGCTGGTAAAAGACGATTCCATGTTATTGGAATGGACGAAGGTTGAGAGAGACATCATGCTACTCGTCATGGAGAAGAATACATCATCCTCATCTACAGGTCAGAGGTCAATAAGAGTTACAACAAAGGGGTATTACACATCTTAATGTATTCTGCATGTTCATGAATCAGTTTTCTACTATACAGAGATACTAAATTTGAATTGATCAAATGGGAAAGGCCATTCTTAGTTTAATAAGTGTACGCCAACTGGATTTAAAAAAAAAATGGACAATTCATTGTTATGACACAGATGAGATGGGTAAAAGAAATGAATGCTGTGGGAGAAGTATTTACCTAATGAGTGTTGAAAGGAAGGTTGTAGATCATCATCATCATCATCATCAAGATCATCATCATGGAGACTCCAAGACTCCTTCCTCATCCTTTGGTCTAACTGATGATGCTCCTGAAAAGACAATCATTCTCTTTAAAAATGAATGTCTCAATGTCCCACTTGCTGAGAATGGTGTAGCATTCATATTTAATTGTTTATAATTCAGAAAGGTCTACATTGTGGCAATTTTTTTGTAGATCATAGCGTCAAATGTCAAGGAGGTTCCAAAGACGCTAATTTATCATTTAAGAACATGTCTTTCAGTCATATGAAGAATTTCATTATACATAAAGGTTAATGCACGATCTTTGATAATTTGTTCATGTGACAGTTCTTTTAACAATTTCAGTAACATTCATTAGCTTTTGGCAAAGTTGATTTCCTAATATTTAAAGTCTCTGACAACCACTGCCACAGTGGAATATTGAACCAATATTGAGCCATTGGGAACGTGGGCCTTCACATCGAAGATGGAGCAATCGATGTAGCAGTAGGATAATTTGCAGGGCTTCGCACTCTTTAAAAGCTTGCGACACATTTGACTCACTCAGAGTACAAACAGAAATTCTCAAAAGTAAAAGGAACTCAATTAATCTATTCATCGTCTTCAATAGTAGCTAAATATAAACAGCTGAGAATGATATATTACCTGTATATCCGTCTCTATTCTCTGATAATCCTCTGGTTGCATCATTTTGTTGGGCTGGCGTCCTCGTACTGTAGCTACATCTGAAGTTGCTACAAATAACAAGAAACAAAGAAATAACACGGTAATGGTTGATTAAGTTCATGCTAAATGAATATTGATAAATGAAATATAAACAAAACCAATCGAAGCCATATTCATGATTCCCAAGTGACATGGACAAAATTAAAAATAGACTCAATGTGCCCCCAAATTATTATATCATTCTCCACAAAAGTGAAGATGCATATAGTATAGTTTTCATATTTTTCTCAGAAATATTACAATTAATTAATGATACTGAGGTAACAGAATCAATAAAAGGCACTTTTTACCACTCCAATGAGCAAGAGTAAGAATGAACAACTTACCTGGAGAGAGAAATCCACTAAAAAGTTCTGTCAAGAGATGGACTTGTTTAGGAGAAAGGAAGAAATTCACTGAAGCCAGGTAAATATCCAGGTCAGCCTAAAAAAAAAACACATAATTGATATAATTAAAAGTTACTACAGCTTGGCATTCTCTAGTGGGTCATCTGTTAACTATCAATGTTAGATAGCTCTTAGATACAAAGGTGTGATTGGTCCACAGCTCGACATGTGATATCGATTGCAAGGATTCGTAATTAGCATATGTCACTGCCGGTCATTTTTCGATGGTTATACATGTATTGACCAACTTGTCAAATGAGTATATCATTGCGTCATGCCATATCCACGCAACTGTTTTCATTTTTTTTCATAGTTTTCATTGTCTTAGCGGTGCGCACTTGACGCAGGAGGCTGGGTGGCTGGAGAGAAAAAAATAAGGCATGATTTCACAATTATCTTTAATTTCATATAATAAAGTGTAATCAAGGCTTTCTACTATAAGAGATAATGACTGGTAGGATGTGTAATACATCATTTTTTTAACCATGAGGGAGCTGCATGCTTTGGAAAAATATAACCACTTCAGAAAACTTAACCCCCGTTAGCGGTCCACGTTTTCATATTTTCACACCTTATGTCCTCCCTGCTGCTCAACACTATTAAAATAATAAAAAACAGAATCAAATTGTCTTCTTCTATGTGTCTCATCACTCTGAAATTGATGAGGTTCAGAGAGTACACCAAGCTTCTATTTTACTACTAAAATAAGTGCAAATTCATGTAAAACAAACTGCATCAAAAGAAACACTTTTAGAATTCATTACAAGAAAATTTATTCAAAACAAATGTTCAGTCAAGCTCTGCTTTTTGGATATTCATATTTTTCTTTGCAATGCATACTGTTAAATACAGTTTACCAAATTTTGTCAGAAGATATTCTTAAACTGATAACCTCATGCTTGAGGTTTACATCATCACACCATTCAAATTGGATGAAGGTGAAAAGAACACAATCAAATTACGACAAAGGAGGAACAAACCTTTGGTCCAGCTATGTGATCATTCTGCTTGATCTTGACTTTGAGTTCTTGCTTGCCAGCACACTCTCCAACCAGACATGACCCTAAGAGGTCAGCTGTGAATGCTGATGACCCATGACCTTTGACCCCATTCATCTCATGAGGATGATGAGGAGGCATTTCAGGGGAGGAGGCTGCATGCAGGAATGTACTCTGTTCCATTCCTCCACTAGTATTCATACCTGTAGCAAATTGGGATCAATACATTGTAAATCTTTTCAGTTTTTATTCATCTACATAAAACTGTCTCATAACAAAAAGAAAGATCATTCACTGGTTAGAAAATAACAATTTTTATCAATCACAAAGTCTTTTTTATTCTTTAAAAAAAAAAATCAACTTTTTCATTTATTTATGTCAAGTATAGCAACATATAATTTCTTTTTAGTGCTTTTAGAATATTGTTCAAAAAGAAATATATTTCCCCTTTAAACTAATGAAAATATAAACAAAATAAAGAAGTGTTAAAAGCTATATTTTCCGAAATCAAACAATATCCCAAGGTAGCCCTAGGCAACTCCTTACCTTTAGAAGAACCGTCTTCAACGAGATCAGATGATGATGGAGAACTAGAAGGAGAGACAACCCAAACAGACTGACGTTGTTGCTCAGGAAACTCTTCACATCTGACTGTCATTCCCATCATCTGTAGATTCTTGTGTACAAAGGCTGCTGGTTCAAAGCGTGGTGGACTAGAAGGATCTACACTGCTACCTTGATCTCTATGAAGTGCATCCTGCGCATCTTCATCAAAGAAACGTAACCTGCAATCAAACACACACAGAAAACATAGGTCATATTCTGCTTTCTTTTTACCTGGTCTCTGAAAGATAAAAAGAATGCCTCTCTGGAGGCATTATTATGATATTATTATGAACGTTGGTCATAGATCTGTATCCTTCAGTCCTTCCTCATAGTTAGGAGCTCACAATTCTCAGGAAACTTAAGGAAAAAAAAGAAACAAATAAATTTTCTATCATACTAGTATATCGAGTCATATGCAAACATCTAGCAATTTATACGTAAGCTAAACTTAAAAAGTAATTCTGTATTGTTTTTGTTTTTTTTTAATTAAAAAAGAAAAGAAAAGCAAATGTTCTATAAAAAGGGGAAAATTAATTTAAACAAAAAATTAAGGGACAGGAGACTCGAGTCTGAGAAACAGAGAAGATGAAGGAAACAGCATGAATAATGTTAATAGCTGATTGAGATAGAAATATCGAACATTTTAACAGGCCTGTCCACTCGAAAGACAGCAATTCTTTGATTCTGTAAGGACCTTTTTAAGAAGCCCCACTTCTTTATTTCTGCCCTAAATACACCCACCCACATTTTTGTTTAAAGAGAGTGTTAAACAGGCCTACAAAAATTTAAAATCTCATGATGCAAGCTTAGCCCACTTTGACATCATATTCAGTTATTCACAGAAAAATAAAGTAATACAGCACTTTAACTTGACAGTCACCTTGAGTATACACCCACAGTACAACCAAGTCATCCATCAGGCTAATTCCGGTATAAATCCGACTTTCTTACCAAGAAATGGGACATTTTTAGACAAGGTAGATATGAATAGACTAGTGTATATTTCAATTCCAACAATGAAAAATCCTTGGAAGAAAATTAAAATGTTCTATATTTAACCCAGGTCTGAGATTGTCTTACACAATACATCTCTGTCAATAGTGTTTTCCCCTTACAAGGCATTGAACTCGGCCAGTTCACAGGACTCAGCATAGCAAGAAATGACAAGAGAAATGGAAATCCACAAAGACACATGAAACATGTAGACGTGCGAAGGAAGTTGTGAAATACCCTTTTCATGTTCATAGTTTAAAGTGGATGAAGTCCGACCCAGTCTGGATCCCAAAGCCAATATGAATGGCATCAGAATCACTTTGCTGAGTTTGCTCTGCACTCAGTATGGTTTTCTCAAATTGCTGTGAGAGAAGGGTAAAGAGCAGAGCCGCATCGCACCAGAGAGTAATTCTCCATGTGAATGGATCTGCATTACTTGATGCAGATCAAGACATTTTTACAATTTTTAATATGATCAAATAGTGAGAAAAACACCAGGATGCCTGGTAATTGCAGCTTTGAATATGGAAGGTAGCATCCTCCGGGGCATATCATTTCAGTAGCACTTGTTGCAGACTTGCTTCGGAACCAAATCATGGGTAGGATCAAGGGCAATCTAACAATTAGATCTCATGAATAAATATTAAGTATGGATGCATTTTTTTTCTATGAGTATTTTTACACAAATATTCTACATAATCAACCACAACCATTTATGAAATTGATCTAAATTTTAGGAAGAAATACAAGCTTTAAGACTGACTTTTTCGCCAACAAAAAACATAAACAAGAGAGGATAAACAATGGTGGAAAAAAGGGATAGAAAGGAAAGTGTACGGTATCTCAATTATAAATGACTGGACTCCATAGGGCTGCTCATCACATTGGCCTCTGATATTTTTGCAGCACAGTTGTCAACAAGAAACAATGATATAATTTTGATATCAACTTTGGACTAACAAGTCAATTATCATAATAAACATATGACAGCTGTAGACTACCGGTACATTTAGTCAATAATGAGTTTTATAGTAATTTTTATTAAGCCTTATTCTCATGGTTTCAGTGTCTAGACTTTGGCGCTTCTTTCAGAAACAAGAATACTGCCACATCATCATGAGGTTTTATCAAAAATCAGAATCCCTTTCCTTTTGTTATTCTCTTCTTACCTCCTCAGAGAGAGAGAGAGAGAGAGAAAGAAAAGAACATTTCCGCCTTGTGACGACCACCCAGAGGGATGGAAATAATCATTGACAGGCTTGTAAAATAGCATGTTTGTATTTTCAGGCTGGTAAAGTCCAATTGTTGTTTGCCGAGATTAGCCCTAGGGGATGCCTACAGACATGCGGAGGATCACAAAGCGTTTGTCCTTCACCTATTTCTATCTTTGGTTTGCCGAAAAAAATTCCTGCTAATCGCCTCCTATAGGTGACAGCTCATCCACAAAGAAAGGTATAATAGAGAATTTAATTTGAAATAGGAAACAAAAGCACACGGGTGAAAATTCTCATGTTTTATTTTTTTCCTCGTATTTCTGGAGGCATTATGCTAGAACATGCTTTATTTATTCCAGCCTTCAACTTCATCTTTGTGCTGACTAACATACCAAGCTCCTTTCATAGCTTTCTCGTGATCACGTTCACGGCCAATCAAAAAAGTTCTAGATCCAAGTTCCCCTTCAAGTTTCTAACATAAAGTGATACTAAACAGAGATGTGTTTAGACTGAAGTACAAAGAAACATCTCTGACGCACGCATGAATCAAGTTGCATGGCACGTAACTGAAAATATTCATGCTGGCTGGCCTTGGGAAAATGAAATATACTTCAAATGAGCAGGAGGCTAGGGGATCAACATCTATCAAAAGATGTAATGGCTTCTTGTAATCTCCTATAATAGGATTCCATTGAATATTTCAGGTAAAAAAGGTGGGTCAAGTTTGCATCCTACTCCTGAAAGGCATGGCACATCCATAGACAGTCAATCCAATGAATTGGTGGCCTTCAACAGGTAATCCCATTGTTACCAACTCACATTCCAAATCTTTTCAAAATACTTCAGATGATCACGTTCAAGGATTATTCCTATATTAAGACAGATTTTCTGTTTGAAAAACTTTGAAGTGTGCTAACAAAAAATTGATATGAAAAAAAAATTCATATTGAGATTCTCATCTGTAATGTGAACTTTGGCTTCCAAAACTTCAATCAATATTTGTCAGTGTTTACAATTATGCTTGGGCTCACTGTACATGTAATGCATTTAAACAATGCTAGAACTGCACATGCCTGCAAAATAATAAAAATTCAGTTCACATTTACAGAGTAAGACCTTTTTTCTCTCATTCTCTCATCTACCCTCTGTTTCACCCCTTCCCCACTCTCTCTTAAAATTCTCCTATCCAGCAATACTAACTTCAACAGTTTATTCTGCTATCAAACTTCCCATTTTTCTCTTGTCCTTCAAACAATAATAAATTTCAACTGAAATTTAACATGCAACAAATCAGCATTCATATATCAAACAAAGAAATCAAATTTCTCATATTTAAAAAAAGAATTGCAAGGGAGGTGCTTTCTAATAATAATGTCAGAAGAGGTGAAGGCTATACAACACAGGAGGTAGACTTCAATCAGAATACTATCATTGAATCAAATAACTGGTCAATATACATCAAAGTGTCTATCAATCAATCTATGCCGGCATAAAAGAATGAATGTTTATATACCCACAGTATGACACTTTCATGTGGTATCTTAGTGTTCACCCATAATCTATTATACTAAAGTGCTTGTTCAAGGCAATCTTTCCCACTGAATATATTTGGACTGAGGTGGGGTTGAGATTGAAGGTCTAGAGCATGGGAAAAGAGCCTCATTACAAGGTTATCTCAGCAGGAACAAACCAAGAAATCTTCCACTACACTTCATTTCCATCAATTCTAAACATTTCCACCACTTGCTCAATTTAAATGTCCCCCTTTCAACACATGAAAACCCCCAATTTTACTGAAAGGTAGAGCATAACTGTAACAGAAACATCAAAGGAGGTGCAGCTCTAAAAAATTCTGAATATTTTACTCTATTACTAAACAGGTGGTAGAATTGAAAACGAATTTAAAGAAATAAAGGAATGAACGGCAGGGAGATATACTGACTGCAATGATTTTCTAATGTACATCCACAGTTACGGAAATTGTGGTGTTTGGCATTATATATTGAAAAATTATCAGGACTAGATTTTTTCTTAATTACGATTATTTTTTCAATGAAACATACACAGAACTTTTGTTTTTCTTCGAGCTTGCATTGTCTTTAAGATATAATAACAAACAAACTAAAATAATTCACAAAACAGTAGACTTGTCACATGACATCAATTTTTTCTCCTCTTTTCTACAAGTTTGTTAATATGCACTGACTTCACAAACCTTTATAAATAATCTTTATAAATAATCTGTATTGAACTTTAGGGAATGATTGGGAGGAAAAAATATTGGAAAAACCCTCTGACACAGTCATTGATGATATAAAGCTTGTTGTTGTGAAACATCAGATGTTTTTTTTGTTTGACAGCTATTGACAAGGTGAGAAAATTGATGAAAAATGAGGAAGGCTTGGTCTGTGATGTGTGAATATTTTGTCATACCTGTATACACAACAGACAATAGAGGTGATGGTAATACCTATCTGTCAACTAATGCCGCTTCAACCACAAAGACAAACTACACAACACACATGAACAAACATTTGAAAAGAATTCATAGCGGTTCAAACATGGCAGTCAAGAGATGTTCAGGGTTAGAATGCTTTTTTCAGAAGTAGAACAAAGAAGAATTTAAAAAGAAATCTTTGAGGTACAGACAACATGAGATGAGTACATAGTACATACCTTTCAATGTGAACTTCTAGAGCTATTCCAGTGCTTGATCCTTGTGGTACATGTTCTAATCGAACTACAGTCTCAATCAGTGTCACTTCAACTCGCATCAAAACTGAAACAAAAATATCAGAGAAAACATATGCAATCTACCAGTTTTCTTTCCAATATCACAAAAAACAAACAAACAAACAACATACACATCAGGATACACAAAACAATGTTATACTAATCACCTTCTCTATAAAACAATAACATAAAAAAGAGGGGAGATGGACAATCAACCAAAATTTTATATTGTTTTCTAGTTTTAGTTATGCCACATATTTTGGCATACATGTAGGTCATAGAACATATTAATTGGTACACAATTACATGAAGTTTGCAAAAGAAGTTTCCACTTTATGATAAATCAACTGATGTGAAGTATGTTAAACCTACTCCAGTGGCGTTATTTCAAGAGCATGTATGAAATTAACATGTGCTTTAATTTGTACTATACATACATGTATGGCTACAATTTGTAGATACATACATGTATATATGTACATGGTACAGCAACTAATCTTGCTTCAACACAGAACACATCATTCCGTAAAGCTACAAGGTACATTTTAATATTAATTAAAAAGGTATATCACTAATTCCATAGACAAAAGATTATATTTTTCTTTTAGGCATTCAATAAATTTTGTTACATTCTGTATAACTGAATGACCTCTTTACAATCTGTTAAAATAGAGAAAACATGAAGAGACTCAAAACACTTTTTGATTGGAGGCCAGCCTTTTAAAAATTTCTCTTGTTAATTCTCTGGTATTCAATTTACATGCAACTTGAGGACATACACTTGACACAAAACCGATCTGCCGGGTAGTAGGAAAGCAAGAATTAATTAATATGAAGGTTCATGGTTACAGCATTATGTTTATACATTATTTTCTTTAGAACCAACAAAAGGTTGTAAAAAAAGAAATCATATTTTCTATAAACAGGAAATTCAGAGATAAATAATTTTCTCATCCGCATGGCACAGATAATGAAGGACATGCATGACTTCTCTTCAGTAGTAAGTAGGTCAAGCATAACAGTATTCTACAAGAGGTGTTATATCAGAACAAGGAATACCCTTCAATGAAATTAGGTTGCACCATCAACTTAGCCTAGTTCTTATGTTTGACTTCTTTTCTACAGATGATAAACAAATTCATGAAGTAGTCCATGTGTAGGCCACAAAGACAGACGTATATTTTTTTGTTGGTTTTATTGTGTGCTCATAAGATCTATATTGCACAAGTGATACACAATGATGTCAAACCTTCACATTGTTGTCTCCATCAAATCAATTTATCTTCTCTTCCAAGCCAAGACTTTTTCTTCCCTCACTTTTTAATCTCCTTTTCTTATTAAACAAGGTCAGCTATATCTTGTTCCCTGACTGCTTCTACGTAACTGGCCAATATCTTCTTTCCTCATCAAAAGCAGTACAAAAGCTCCTGCTGCTTCATAAAATAAGATACTATTATTATCTCTACATTTGTATATTCACCTCTGTACTGATGCTCATAATGATCTGATAATTTTTTCCATATATATTCCCCTCTCACCTTCTATAGTCTGTACATTAATTAATGGATGGTTTGATGATTTATTTTTACCTGACTGCTAAGAAAGCAAAGATATAACTGTAGGTAAGCAACTAGGGGACCTACAGCTCTAAGTGTCCTATCCAAAGAACTTGGTAATGATGATTGATGCCTTGCCAAACTGTACTAGCGCAACATCTCAGTTTTGAACCTGAGACCTCCCAGTAACAAGACCACCGCTCTACCACTTAGACCTCTTAATTTTTAATAAGCTTGTTGTTCTCTCTTCCTATGCTTTCTCTCTCTCTCTCTCTCTCTCTCTCTCTATCCCCTCTCTCTCTCTCTCTCTCTCCTCCCTCCCTCCCTCCTATATGCTCTAACCTCATCTCGTCTCATAATTTTATTCTCTAAAAATCTTGCAATCTTTCAAATCTTACTGTCTGACAATAATTTTCTAGGACCATAGTATCTTGCATCTCTCCCCATGACCCTGTAATTATTCCTTTCCCCTACTCACCCACCGAATTCCTATCTAACTTCCTCTCTCTCTATCTGTTTACATCTCGATGTTTCTCCTTCATTCCTTCCTAAGTTCAGAGTGAGGCCATGGTCATGAGTAGCTAGTGATATTGACAATCACCTATTGACCAGCTGGATCTCCCTTCATTACCCCTTCTTTTCTTCCTCTCCTTCCAACCCTGTTAACCACACTTAATCTCTGATTAATAGAAACCTATCAATCAGTTGCTCAGAGTTCATCCTCAGGGCAAGGTCACTACAGGTCAAGCTCATGACTGATTGGACTAGACCACTGGTCATCAACATTTCTTCTAGGCTCCTACATTCTTATTGCCATCTTCCTCCCTCCCCCTTCTCTCTCTCTCTCTCTCTCTCTCTCCCCCCTCTCTAGTTTTTCTCATTCTCATTTGAGTAGTACAGGTGTATATAGTCTTTCTATGAGTAGGCAACTTCCATCTTCTAAATAAACTACCAAACTTATCCTTCTTAAGAAATGAAATTTGTTTTACTAGATGAACACATGAATAATAGATATCATTTTGACCAGAAAATAGAAATGATTTGTAACTTCTTGTAATGCTACGTATCGCGACAAAGCTTTCAAATCATTTTTTTTTTCTTTAATAGATTTTTACATTGCAACTTATTGTCATGGTAAATTTTGTTTCTTACTTGCCAATTTCTCTTCAGTTGCAAATTGAAGGCAGAACTTCATACAACTACTATGCAATAATTAATTCAACCTACATAAATTGTCTAGAATTGAAACACCACAATAAATTTCCATTTCAGATATTCATACCCCGACTTACATGTAAGTGAGTATATTTGATAACCCACCTGATTCAATGGTCTGTGCCAGGAGCTCTGGTCCTTCAAAGGGTTGACTGCTCCCTGCCTCCTGTTCTCCTTCTGTAGGATCCTGCTTGAGACATTCCTGGGCTAGCATGATACTACTTGTAAGACTGCTCCACATGGAATCACTGATACTCCCATTCCCTGTAACAAAAAAATTAACATTCAAATAATAGTCTCTTGGAGACTCTCTTGAGCATGATAGCAAATATGAATAAAGAATTCAATAGTTAAAAAATATATATATAAACACTATTCAGAAAGCACTTCAGAACAAACTTCAGAAAGAGCAAAAGAGAGAACTGAATACATGCTCAGAGGAACAAGTGCCAAAATCCATCAAAACAGTTTTTGAGTTATGAAGAAAAAAACAATTTAAGATATTGAATGCTCTCATCTTCATATAACAATAATGCATGTTTATAACAGTTGTCTGAAAATGAAAACATTATGTCTCTCTCTTTTATCACAATTTTTTTACTGAATAACGAAATATATATTTTGATGAGTTGGACCCTCTTTTACTCTCATATATGACATTGTAAATCTAGTTTAATTGTCACTGATGTCACATCTAAACTAGACCACTGTTTCAAGCTATAAAGATAAATACTATACTACCAACCTTCTGGAGATCCATCTTCAGTCCTGTACTTGGGTTGTATGGTAAGCTGTAATCCTTTAATCTCAACCTTACTACTGGATGTGAGTAGAGATGACCATGGTATCTCAACGGAAATACTTCCAACGCTTCCATCTCGGATCTCTACCGGTGCTCCACAGCTCTCCAACAGCTCATTCAGTGCCTATAGATATAAGATGTATATTTGAGAGCAAAAGAGATGGATGAAAGGGTTATAGGTTGATTTTCTTTGTTTCAAAAGATGCCTTGTAAATACTGAATACCAATAAACTTTTATCTAATACTTTGTAGCACTTCATGATTATTTTGGGCATGGTTTCTTTAAGTCTACTTAGAACTATATTAACTCATCAACTTTTACATGGAATAAATTCCCTTTTGGCTCCTAACAGATGACACAGACTTCTCCACTTCAATTATCTGCAAACAAATAAATGGACACATGTACACAATATGTGGAAGACTTTGCTTTGCAAAAACATTAAAAATAGAAATAGAAATAGTACCGCACATGGTCACCGTCAATGGAGGAGGATTGCAGAATTCAATGGAAATGCATTTACACAACCCAAATACACACTTCCTTTTGAAATGCTTCTCTACAAACTTCCCTGAACCTTGACTATCCTTGGTCTCATAAAGTACAACCATATTGTTTCTGATGTTTTGGTACTTGTATTAACCACAGCAGACTGTTGGCCAAGACCAATGAACCTTGTATTACTTCCAGAGTATCCAGCCAAGTTTATACTTCATTGTATCCATTCAACCAATTCTAGGAACATCAAGTTCATACCAAGTCATATAAAATGTAACCTTCAAGGGTGCAAATATAAAAGGAAACATTTTAAAAATATTTGAAATAATTACCAACATACATGTAATTTCTTTAATTTGTAATTAACACCCATACTTTCCTAAAATTATTTTGATTTCTGAATAAAAATGCATCTGGTTTTTGCAGTACATTTACACGTGTACACCCACACATTGTACTTGTATCCTATACTAAATTGTGTTTTGTTAGCCCAATCATACATGTAAGCATCCATTAATGCTCTGGTAATAGATCATTTTTCTTTTAAAATTGAGATGAATTAGCCACGCAACCACAGAATGCTTCATTTAAAATAGTAATCATTGAGCTTGTTGAAAGTGATTTAATGACTTCCTGCATGTAATTCCATGCCGGCTTGAAACACTTTATAACTCTCTACATGTAATGACTAAATGTTCAGTGAGAGAGAGTGTGCATTATCATTATGAGATAGTGATTGACATTATAATTCATGAAATATGAGAACATTGATATTCTAATATTCTGTTAGCTCTTTGTATCATATCAGGATTTTTAGTATGTTTATCCGCTAAATACACAGAATACACACCCCCCGATCACAGTATCATTTGAGGGTAACATCAGACACCTCTCTTGGTTGCAAGATGCAAGAAAATTGTGGTTTCTCATGCTCTAAACATATATAATGTTATGGTTGCATGTACATGCATGCATTCCAAATTTTCTTGAGCAAATGAATTTTGGTGTGGTTGCCTGGAAAGTACCTTTTGCAATTAATGTGCCTGTCTATGATACACTGCATTTTTATTTTGTTTCATGTTACATGTTTCTTGTTAATGAACATGTACATGTATGTTGCTATGCCATGAAGTACATGTTCTTTGCCTTCCATTGCACATAATGTTTCATGATATTCATTAAACTCCAATCTTATTTTAATGTTCAAACAATAGTCCAGACTAAATAAGTTGCAGTGGCAAACTAAAAGAAAGGATGATTTGACCATTCTCTTGATGACCTTCATACACATAGCCCTACATATGAAAACATGCCTGAATAAGGGCAAGATACCCCCAAAAAAAAAAAAAAAAAAAAATATATATATATATATCTATATATATATTAATACGTAAAATCGCCGCGGGGGGTACGTAACGGTCTGTGAATGTGCTTTTTCTGACATCAAAAACGTCTTTCCTTGACTGTACCCGCCTTTGCCGTCACGCAGGAACGGCGACACAATTCTAAGCGGACCCGCTCCCCATGTCGCATGCCACGTCGACCCCGTGGTCGCCGTCCATGTCGTTAAAGGTGGTTTCGGGGTCCCGGGGAGGATGGGCGGACAAGAGCGAGGCATGCACCCGCCCTCTGTCTAATCAAAGAGATACACTAGCTATCAAGAGACGATCCACTCCATAATGTGTTGTAGCAAATGCACGATAGAACGGGTTGGGCCTATCCCGTGTTAGGCATCTTGCTATATGCAGCAGCCAAAGAGATACACTTTTAAGAGACGATCCACACCATAATGTGTTGTAGCAAATGCATGATAGAACGGGTTGGGCCTATCCCGTGTTAGGCATCTTGCTATATGGCCAGCAGCCAAACTGACAAGAACGTATGTACTGTTGGTTCTAAGCTCAGTCGGTCACACACACAGTCGAGTTAATTCGTGCAACTGCCACAATATATTGGCACAAACCGTCCGATTTTTCGCGTAAAATCTTTACTTTGAAAATATTTATACAAATTCTATGAACTATGCCAACATAATCATAATCCAAGCTTCTGCTTTATTGGTCTTTTCATGAAAACTACATTGAAATCACAACAATAATACCGCAAATAGATTGTAATTATCGAGATCATATAACTGACGAGAAGGTTAATTCAGCGAGCTTACGTAATTTCAAATGCCTCCGCACGGGCAACTCCCGTGGTGTCAGGCCAGTCACGGCGCTCACACCATGCAATTTACCCTGTGCGGTAACTGCGCACCACTCTAGCTACTGTAGTACCTGTATAGCGTGTATTTAGATCATTCAATGTTTCATCTTTGAGCCGTGCAATTGTTGTTTTCTTTTATTTACATGCTATTACAGAAGTGTCCAAGGAATGATAGGCCTACAGGTGGAAGGGATATAAAACAAATATACAATGACTCATTCTCGGAACAAGCTAAAACTATTCGCAGTTTCGCACTCAGGAACATCAATAATACTGTTCTCCTTCGGGCCGCTATGGCCCTCGGGAGAATATAATACGATTTAATGTTCCTTCGATGCGAATAGTTTTAGCTAGATCCTCGAGTGTCATTGTATATTTGTACATTTGTATATTATTTTCAGTGCATGCATGAGAACAATATTCGTATAGATAACGAGAGTGAGGATCCGGAAAGGGATAGTGAGAATAATAGGAACAAATTTTAATCGTATAATTAATGAAAGTGAAAACAAAAGTATTAAGTCTAAAATGTATGCATCAATTTTAATGACAAATTATTGATTTCGCTGTTTTCTTCCAATTTTCAAGTTTTATTACATGATACAGATTAAAAAAAAAAAAAAATTCAAAACGATACATGGGACAGCAAACAAAAGGTCGATATTCTAACAACGGTAAAAAATTAATGAAAAGAAGAAGAAAAATTATAAACTGATAAAAAGTAGGCCTATACAATGAAGAGTAATAATATCATCTAGCACAGAAATTATCTTTAAAAAAAATATATATATTATTATTTTTAAAAAAATCAACAACAACAAAAAAAATATATATCGTCGCTGGGGTGACAAGACATTGTATCTCAAAATTTGGGGAAAATCACTTTTTTATTTTAATGACTAGATGATCCGTCAAGTGATGACCTATTCTAATCCCAGCTCTCTATCTCCAAAAATGAAGCCACTACACCAAGTCAAAGGGAAGCCTATCCCATTGGATACAGTGTTATGGCAGCCATATTTTTTACTCTCCTGAACATTTGACTTTTGTCAAAGCAGCAGCGATATATATATATATAAAAAAATAATCAATAGCACATATCTATTTTCAACCCCCACCCTCCCTAGAATCCCGTGGATTTTCCACGGGTCCTGCTAGTATATATATATATATAATATAGGAAAATATCAAAACAAGTCACTGAACACTGAAAACTGTATTTGTAGTACAAAGACCTACAAGCAGAGAATGCGCAGGGCCTTCACCTTTAGTATCTGCTACAGATCCAATGTTTCAGAGCCTTTTTACACCTTGGCTGTGCCCTCTTTCTGACTGTCTCTTTCATATTTTCACCTTGAAATTGGTGTATGTTATCTCCATTATACGGCATGTAAAATCCTGTTTGTCTGCTGTCTATGTCTTATATCCTTCCTTGATGCCATACACAGCCACGTACCTCTCTGCTCGTAATCTACCCATGGGTACACACCTGTACTAAGATATACTTAACACACAGCAAATACCTTGGTGTCTGCAGATTAAATCAGCTTGGCGACATTGAACGTGCCTTACTTTACACACCATACCACATTTCCCACTTAAACATGTATCTAGGTCAATTTTCTTGAAGGAGAACTAACCCCAAAGAATAACTTTACCGGTAGTTGTTCTGAGAGATTTATTGCATTCTTGCCCATCAATCTACAAGATTCCCCACCAAAGTGTATGAGAAAGGCATAAAGCAAGAATAAAGTACAGTTTCTCAGCAAGACATGGGCATCGCCATTTTCTTGATTGCATGACTTACTATGCGGAGTCGTTTATCAACTAAATGTATTCAAATTTATGGATGCTTCCTTCCCAAGTGTTTGTGGTGTTGAAGCATTTTATTCACCTGCTATTATCCTTTGTACTCCAATTGCCAAAAAAACGCAAATTGCATAAATAAGTTGGTGCTGTTCTGGGGTGAAGGTTTTGCATAAATGAAATAGATTTTTCAACCGCTATATTTTAGTATTTCTAAATAAATGAGTTACAATTGTAACCCTATTGTATATTTTTCCCCAAAACCTTCTTGGCTATGATTTTTCCCTCATTGAAAAGTAAAGGTTTTGTTATTGAATTAAAAAGTCTTTCCAATTAAAGCTTGGTGCATGATACATGTACAACTCCGCCTGGTACGTCCCATTTTCAAGAAAATGGCTGCGCCCATGTCATGCTAAAAGGCATAACATCATGCCAAGAAATCTTCATTTATATATATCTCTTGTACACGTTCGTAAGATTTATTGTACATCAAAAGGCGGGATTCATCTCGTTTTTCAGAATACCTACACTTATTCTTTGGGGTTAGTTCTCCTTTAAAGGAAAAAATTATTCTTGTTTATAATTTTTAATTTCCACTTTGTCCATATCATATCAGAGAGGAAATGGGAATTTTCTTAAAGAGAAGGTTCATTGAAATTTGGAAAATAGGCAAATTATACCTCAACAGATTGCTGAGAACATTAACAAAATGAGTAAAGTACTTTTTAAGCCCTCACTATTGTGAGGAATAAATTAAATGCAATTTTGATACCCTTTCCAGAACCCACTCACATACCGGTAGTGAAATGACGGCGTTATTTACATACGATAATGTGACGTCACAATATGAACAACCTATATCACACATTCGGGACAATGTTGGATACCCATTGCCAATTTTAGATATGGGTTAGCGTTGTTTATATATTTACCGCCAGTGGTGATATTTCCTTTATTTTGGGCATTTTGAATGAGATACACTGAATAAATATTACTTTCTACAAATGTTTGTTTGATTTTTATGTTATTTTCCGTCACATTTGAGCATAAAAATCGGGAAATAATCACATATCCTGAGGGCAGGTCAGCGTGTATGTGTCTGATCTGGGAGTGCAGAGGACATTTTGCATGCTGACCCAACGATTCTCCTGGAGCAAAATAGGCGACAAATCTACATAAAATTGTCCAGATATTCATTACGAAAATGTCTGTTTAGGCCGATTAATTTAGATTTTTATGAATTAAGTCGTAATACCAGATATTAATGGGGAAAGTGGGAAACCGAGAGAAGATTTCGCGATTCACGGCTAGCTCGAGCGCCGGGCTGAATTGCACGGCTTGATCGAGCGCCGGGCTAGGCTGGCTACGGCAAGCAAGCTGCACAAGATGCGATGCAATGCTGGCAGCTTGTACGTACGTATATACGTACGCGTAATGCAGAGACAGGCCTACGGTATACTTGAACGCTACATCGACGATACAGTGTATATCAACTCGCTATTTGGAAGTTATAAATTGATCTATAGTCTAGAGATCTCCAAATCTCCACTGTCATTGTCGATATGTCCGAGGTACTTCCTTCTTTTCTCTCCTCAAAACTCAAATCAAGTATGTTTTTCGTCCATATCAATATTTCCAGGGTATTTTGATGAAGGTAAACAACGTTGGGTATAAATGAGAGTCAATGCAATACATGTGAATTGCACGTAAAATGCATCGCGCACCGTCGTCAATCATTTCAGCTGAGCGGCCCATTGTTCATTTTGTGACGGCACTGAAAAATCAGCTGAACTAGTAGTTTTCGGGGTCTTGAGTGGGTTGATTTTTTGTCAAGTTTAATCAACTTTTATAATTTTCGTTGGAAGTTACAACTTACACAAATGTAATAATTTTCATCAGTGTAATTTTTCTGTTGCAATGATACTAAATTTAGTCCAGTTTAAAATCAATGAACCTTCTCTTTAATTGGTAAAGCTGATAACTAATCAAACCAAGGGCTACAAGACTAATGCAGCCAAGGCCAGCTCAGTTTGACTTAAATTGTAGCTAATGTTATTTTTTGTTGGTATTGTATCATTTTGATTATGCTCTGCTCTCATTGCATTTTCTTTACTATTTATCCTGATCACACAGTCTATCACATCCACATTACCATTGAAGATGCAGTGATAATGACTACATGTAATGAGCCCTTCCTTTAGTTCCTCTCATTTCTTACTATTCTGCAGCACATAGGAGACTGTGACCAGTGCATATTGTAATGTTATGAAGTCTTCTTCTCCTTGCACAGTTGTTTTACAGTTTTCACCTGCTATTGTCATCCATAAGGCAGTTCTCAATGAGGTATTTTTATCACGGTAAATTCATATTTCAGGATTCCATTTCAGAATTGAAGATATTTGGGTGTCATGTCTTACAATGTATTATTCAAGTGATGTGGAAAAAAAAGAGCTAACAATATAGCAAAATTAGCAAGATATGATGAAGATTTTAAAATTAATGTTTTGAGTTGTATAGATGTAGCTCTTATATACCGGTACTTATATAGAAGAAAGTGCAGGACAAGAACTCCCTCAGTAAAAATGTGGTTGAACTGTCTTCCTTTGCATATATCTATAAAGAATAGATTTTGAAACGGAATTAGGCGCATGTTGTTTGGGTGTTGCCATCATTTTGTTTTAAAAAAAAAACAATTTCAATTAATTGCTGGTATTTATGTTCTTACTATTATTTTTCTTAGTAGTAGTAGTAGTAGTGGTATTTTACATATATTTGGATTGAGATAAAAATGTTAATATTCAATTATAATATTATCATTATTATTATTATCATTATTTTTATTATTATTATATTATTATTATTATTATTATTATTATTATTATTATTATTATTATTATTATTATTATTATTATTATTATTATTATTATTATTATTATTATTATTATTATTATTATTATTATTATTATTATTAGTAGTAGTAGTAGTAGTAGTAGTAGTAGTAGTAGTAGTAGTAGTAGTAGTAGTAGTAGTAGTAGTAGTAGTAGTAGTAGTACTTAGTATTAGTATTAGTAGTATTAGAAGAAGTAGTAGTAGTGGTGGTGGTGGTGGTGGTGGTGGTGGTGGTGGTGGTAGTAGTAGTAGTAGTAGTAGTAGTAGTAGTAGTATCATCATCATCGTCATCATCATCATTATTGGAATAATTATAATCATAATATTATTGTCAATATTTTTATTATAATTGTTATTATAATTATCATTAGTAAAATTATTATAAGTATAATTATTATCATTATAATATCATCATTATTTTTATTATCATTTTAATTATCATTTTCATTATTATCATTATTACTACTACTACCGGGTACTATCTTGCCAAGGAGTGTTTTAACAGAGCAAGAAAACAGTTGTACATGTACATACATGTAGTTAGATTAATGGTGAATTTATAAATTATGTTCATATAATACATGTATATGTAGTAGGCATCCACCAGTACCACATACATGTACATCTCATGGTACTGTGACAGGAAGATACTTTATTTGGCCAAATTAAACCATTGTGTTAGAATGTTAAAATTAAATAAATCATGTTTATGCAGGACTTTATGTAAAATTTTCCACTTGTCCACAGTCTATGCGTACATGTAGTAGGTTGTGTTGTAGATAATTTGAATTACACTAAATTCTAAATATCATATATTAATGTAATTCATTATTCATTATTATTACATTTATTCCTCAGAAAGAATAAAGAGATGCAGAGTGTTTAACATTGTCAGGTAAAGCATTCCAAATATGATTCCAATTAAAATGGTGTAACTCTGAAAACTTTACCTACAATTCAGGATCTCCAATTCTCCACCATGAAAAGTATCACTGTTACTTCACTCAAAACTGGAAAACTGATGCTCACTCTCTATTCAGACAAAACAGTAAGTGCTCGGTGCATACAATATTAGCGATTAGTTTAGAGTACTAAGGCGCATGCACAGAGTTTGCTGACTTTAGCAACCTCTCTGCACATGCGCCCTTTTTACACTAATCGCTATTATTGTAATGTAGGTATCAAATTGGCAACGTGAAAACAGCTATGTACGTGTACATGTACACCATGTGTATAAGTGTATTTGCGTTTGAGGCAGAACCAACATCGCAAACTTTTGTGAGAGGTCACTGTTTTTGTAATGTAAATTGCATGTTAGCTCATTATCATCAGGAACATGTGGAAGGTAAGCAAAATCGCTATCACTCCGGGTTCAAATTTTCACAATTTTGGTTAAATTCTTGACCGATTTCATATAGTGCTTTGTATGTCTACTAGTCCACTAGCTTTCCTTGGTTCCTTGGGTTACATTGTCTGTTTGATGAAATGAATTTGAGCCCAGAATGGGCTAGAGCAGAGGATGATACTTGAGGCTCACTAACTTAGCCTAGCCTACGCCTAGGGCTACATGACAACATGTAGGCTCCAATTTGTTACACACAACATAATCGGCAGATGTGCACTTTAGGAGGATGTATTTTTTAACGAGCGGTAGAGGTCTGGATATGAGACTATTGTGTCACACGCATGTAGAAGTACACTGCAGTCGTCCGTGAGCTGTGCTCGTCTGATCTTTATGCCTTCGATGTGATTTTCTGAAGTCAAGTTTTCAAAGTACGCAATTGCCCTTGCGTAGTACATTACGTGCGTCTGCTACTTGAGCGCCATAGTTAATATGAAGGGACTGTGCGATGTATTGCTATGAATCCAGGCTAACTCGGCCACGCTGTAAAAACGGTCTACTAACCCTACCCTTAACCCTAACCCTAACCCTGCAAAAATGACCATTTTACGGCGAGGCCGAGTTAGCCAGAATCCATTTCTACATGCGTGTGTGACATATGATAGTCTCAAGTCCAGATTGCTAGCGCTCATTAAATAATATACCCCCTTAGCTAAAGTGCACATTTGCCACACCACATAGGCCTACTGCATACTGCATAGTCATAGACTAAGTAATGCACTATTACAGTGTTAGTATTAGTTATTACTTTTTATCACGATTATTAACAACAACAGGGCCGAGTTTAATTGTCATTAATTCTAGACGAGTAGGGCCTACTCGGAGTAGTCTAGACCTCTACTCTAGCTAGATGATTGCCCGAATGATAGTTGATACCATGACATGGCTACTGATAGGTGAGAGTCTGACGAAAATGGCACAAATACATTACTACAATAGTTAAAATATGCAAATAAATCTAAAAAATCATACCCAGACGTCCAACTTCACATCTTTTACTGTTCCAGTGCCACTGTAAATGTCCACACTCAGCTGATCGAGAGTCAATTTCTCCTCTAAGAAATTGCCGACGTATCGCTGAAGTAGATACCTGCATGCCTTTTTCTTGATATAATCAGGCCAAGGGAAGTACCAAGGCATTGTCTTCAATAAATTTCATTAATATAAAGTAGAAAATGAAGCAGAAACCGCTATTATTCGATGTTTGGGATTCCCCCATGAGTTTGTTCACGTCATTCGGCCATTTTCAATGTTTATAAACTTGTTATGATTTTTCACTCAGCCGAGAGAGGGCGTTATCAATTTTGTTTCGCTTTGTTTCCATTACCCATTTTTAAGAGTGCCAGACCTGAAGAGTGGGTGCCGTTTACGTACCATTGTGTATCATTAATTCGGGCTCGCGCACAAATCGTAAGCGTTTGAGTTGTAAAAAGCGAAGAAAAAGTTCATGCGAACTCAAGGACACACTCGCGAAGTCATCGTGAAAATTCGGTTAACTCCATTATTGTCAGGGTTCAGCAGGCAGGTACGAAACGTGCAGGAGAGCGTCGTAATGCGCATGTCTGTTTCTACAATGAAGCGCTTTTCGCCTGCCCTGGATGTCTAATTAAAGTGGTTCTAGCTTAGCTACAAAAAGTGGCTGCACGACCCAAAGTTATCAGAAGTTAGTTCCATCTCACCTGAGAAACCTCCCAGTTGTTTCTGATTAGCAGCACGCGAGTTCACTACTTTCCTTCAACTTTACTCAGTAGCAACCCGCCCACAGCTCTCGATCAGTCCAACTCTCGATTTACTCGTTAGTATCTGGCATCCAACTCTGCTCTCTTGCCCACGCATTCTTTAATTCCCTCTACTGGTATCCTTCCTGTCTTTCATCACAGCACGTTTTCTCCTCGTCCTTACTTTATTTTCTCTCCTCCTTCGGATCTGTAGGCCCTGTTGTCCGTCGCTGGTTGACTTTCAAATTCAACCTTATTCGCGACGAGGCGGAAAAAAAGTAACGTCAAGAGCAAACATTCGGGGTCAGCATCAAAGTACTCTTTATTCTGTCAAATTTGATCAAACAGTGGTCCACTGAGTCTGAATTCTAACTCCGCTCATCTTAATTCCCCAATTATTTGTTCACAAACTTTAAATATTTAAAGCAGATTTTTAGAAGTGATCAAACATTAACAGGCCTCTATATTGCCAAAAAAAGTCATCTTATTTCATTCTGATTTTTCCTATCGTTAGGTTATCTTCGTCTTGATCCAAACGGAATCATGGAGTCGGCACCATCAATTACGATGACGACAGAAGCGCGTCAAAGATCTTTAAAATGTGAGCCAGCCTGTGATGCCAACGGAAACGTGCCGTCCATGAAATCGGCGAACATAAATGTATCCCCACAGATAAAAGATCAGAGAAGTTTCATCACAAACGGTCATTTGATTCATGAGTATCATGAGAATGGAGACGGCAAGCACCCCGGAGGTAAGCTCGTGAACGGAACGGCAACCAATGGCATCATACACTCGGTAAACGGGGAAGCCCCAAGCAAAGTAACAGCGTCGTCAACCATCACAGCGCCGAAACTTGAATTTCCGGTCAGCGTCAAACTTCTAATGACGGCAGCCTCTGGCGTCGTCTTCGGCTTTGCAATGGAGAAGGGCAGAGGTAAGTCCATCTTACTAATTTTTTTAATTCGTCTACATACAACTTTTTCAAGATTCATAGGCTCTGTTTTGTCTGTTGCTTTGTTAATACCTTTTGGAAATGTAATTCATGCTGCCGAAATTCCAGACTACAGCCGTAATACGACCAAAACTGTTTTATTCGAACATTTAAAGATTTTATCATTATATCTTTATTGATTTGATTGGTTTATTTGAATGACAACACCACTGTGTATACTATATTCAGAGTCCACAATGGATCAGGGAGGCACTTGCTGAAAATGAAAACAAATGAAAACAATTCGAAATTTACACTCGCGATGCCTCTTCGTTAAAAATACATGCAGGACAAATTTAGATTTTTAAAGATAATCACATATTATTTCCAATATTTCAGTATGGTAACATACTGAATATGCCCTATTCAAATATTGAAAGCAGATTCTGGTCAGTTCCAAATACTATAGACAGTACTTAAGGTGTTGGCCTTTAAAGACGTTTTCACAATTAACAACAATATCAACAATATGGTATATGATGAAAAGAAATAACAATAGCAATTGATTTGGGGTCGTATGAATGTCATGATGATAGAAATACATGAGAATTGATTATAAAAGAAACTTTTAATTGACTTTTCGTGATTGCTTTTTAAAATAATTTACTCGATGTTGTTACTTGTATAAAATAGAACTAACAATGAGCTCAAAAATGTAGGTGGATAACAATAATAATGTAGAATATAGAAGATTATATGGAAAAAAAGAAAAGATATAGGACGCACATGAGTTTTTGAGTGATTATCTCAGCAAAAATCTTGACCTGTTTTGAACTGTTTATACGAGATTGTCAAACCAAAAATCGAAGCTTTTGATGCTTTCACGTTTCTCCAATTTTTTGCGATTATAATTTTCATACGTTTCAAAATGAAACTGGATTACAATTTATGCAGACACCGAATGCCTATACACAAGCGATGTGAAGAACAAATTGTGTATATAAAAAAAAACCTCTGAAGAAGGGAATTACTCACATCATTTATTAATTAACTTCCAAGATCTTGTCACTCTAATAATTATCCAAGAAAGGAAAACAGATGAGAAGAGAGAGAGAGAGAGAGAGAGAAGGAAGAGATGGTGAGGAGATAGTAAGGGAGGGAGGGATGGAGGGATAGATAGATAGAGAGAAAGAGAGAGCAAGAAAGAGAAAGGCACCTTTTCTCAATCATTCGATCTCTTTGAAAGCACTTCATCCATTGCCACTATATTTTAATTGATTGCTTTTTAAACTTTACCAAAACAATGTGGTATAAAATCTTCAGTACTAAATTTACACAAATTGATTTGCTTAAATATAATATACCATACTTATATAGCGCATAACAAAATCACAAATAATATGTCCCTATGCGGTGTAATGGAGAGAAGGAAAGAAAAGATTAAAGACGAGTGAGATACGTTCAGCATACATTGGAAATTGCTTAAGTTGTGTTACATTCTTTTCTTAATTATTTTAAGCATTATCCGTCCCAACTTATGGAAATATATCATAGGTTTACATTGTAAAATAAACGCAACATATTTGCAGACAAATTTTTGATTAATTTAGAATCATAGCGCCGAAAATATTATGTATCCGATAACACCTGTTGTCTGTGCGTAAAGAAGTGACGCCCGACATGATGTAGGCGTCTCCTATCTGTTTCCTTCTTACTTTTTATATATACTAGTACTCGATTCATTCAACATGCTCTTCTATATAGACCCGTGTTCCGTTTGGTTACTTCTCTATTTGCCATCGTTCTTTTACTTTAATTCCTACTTCTCCTTCTTTGTTAGAAGTGATCGAAGTATCCATCCGCTGGTCCACCCAAAACTTCTTCATGTATACTTTGTACGTTTTTTGTTTTAAGACAAAAAATACCTCACTCGCATATTAAATAATTACCTCACTCTCACAAATAAATACCTCACTCTCGCTGTTATAGTGCACTGTGTATTTTATTTTACCACATGGTTTTAAGATATATAATCATACAATATCAATCTGACCACAGTATAACTTTATATTTAAACACGTCCATCCAGTGATGGAACAAACATATTTCACGTAATGACAGTGTCCATGGTAAGTCTAAAGAGATTCACATCTTATCATCACTCGGTATAGTTGTTGGGGAAACATATTTCTATCAGAGGTCGAGCTAGAGGAATGAAAAGTGGCAATGATTCGTCCCTACAGCTAGCCGCTGCAAATTGAATTACCAATTATTATTTTCCACTTACTATCTGACTACGAGGTCAAATTCAAGGTTGTTAACATGTCAAAGCTGTTTACAACTTATTATTTTTCTGATTTGCCATTAGCCGAGTATGGAACGCGCAGGTGGAATTATTTGTTAAGTTTGATACGGGGCATTACACAGGATGTAAATTTATGTGGCGTTACATCTCCCCTGGGGCGTCTTGTTATATTATTCATATTTTAGAGTTGATAGAGTTACTCATCTTTGTCATAAAGAATTGTTTGTAGGACCAAAGAGAATATCACTCTACTGAGTGAAATACGATGGTGCGTCTTCCTTTGTACATAAACCATTCACAAGATCTAACCGAATTGGTTTTATATTATAATTGAAGGCTTAATTTAAATTGCACTTCAATATCAGTGAGTAGGATAAATTACATTGCACAAATCACAGATTAAAGGCGAATATTAAATTCAAAAGAAAACCATTCAGTTACGCTGCATGATATTAAAGGCAGAAAACGAATATCTTGGCAGGGAAATAGAATAATGAAAGAAGAGAAAGAGAAGGAATGGAATGTAAAAAAAAGCAAGCGGTTTGAAAATACCGAATAGCCCAACCAAGCATACGATGATAATTTTAATGGAAATGATTGAATTGATCAAAACAGAGAAAATTGAAATGAAAGTGAAAGAAGGAGACTTTTCTTGGAATATAGATTTTTTTTTTAACTTGACATAAAATACGATAATATACCTGAAATGAAACTTTGCTTTGCTAAAACATAAATTTTACGACGATTCTCACTGAGAGACACTAAGTCTTGAAGATAACAAGTGAAGGCAAACAAAGCGAGCGAGCGACTTGAGAGAGGAAAATGCAGGTGCGGCGAATTCAGGGGAGTTCGGCTGTTTTTTTTTTGTAATTGAATTATAAAATCATCGACGTGTGAAATTTTATAAGGAAATGAAAATCGGAGGGTGTACCCTAGTATATATAATTCGGATATCTATGAATATATATATATTTTGTTTCGATTCATGTCTTCCTTTAAACGATACCTGGTTCCTTTAACAATTTGGAAAGAAGGAACACTTCTTTGACTCATGGTTTACCTCTTCTTTCAAGTGACTTTATTCACCACCCTATTTTGCCCGGTTGTGTTAATTTTGTCTCCACATCTATTTCTATTTTTACCCCTCCATCTATTTTTCCTTCCTCGTGATTCCCGTGTTGAATCTCTTCATTGGTTTTGACGGGTTGAGTTAGGGTCAGGGTTTATATGTGCTCGACAACCTTTCTCTAGCTGTCCTTCAAAGACACCATACTTTAGGTGAATGACTCCCAAATTCGACCGCTTTCATTTCCCCGTTGTTCACCAAATGTCAGCATCATTCATTTTTAACCATCGCTCATGGTTATGATTATATTCCAGCGAATAATATCACCAAAATAACAATAATTCTAGAATGTAATCTTTACAAAGCGAGGCGCCGCCTTTATCATAATTATGCCGTGAGGCCTTTCAACCTCTATGATTTCCACCGATTCCTCTACAAGGCACAATATATCTTGTCGTCTGTATTATTCTTATAAGTCAAAGAGCTGTCAAACCAGAAATATTAATAAAGGAACCGCTGACAAAAGGTTCCTTGATAACATCTGACTTTAAGCAGCCTCTTGCGGAGTAGGCAAGTCGGATTGAAGGACAAGAGCAGGCTACGCTATTATAGCACGATACCTTTGACCTATATTCTCCGTCATTATGGTTTGATGCAAATAGTTATGTTCTGTGTATCTTTAATCAATCTTTTGTTTATACCCGCTTAAAAGTATGACTTCAGACCAATGAGTATATTATAGAGAAGACAAACAAGTCAAATATTGAGTTATATATTTATGTTCATGTCAACTCCAAAACTGATATTCATCCACATCATATACAAAACTAAAAATTGTGAATTTGTTGCAGAGGAGTATCCATAAACGGGGGGAGCAATGGAAACTTGGCTTCTCGGAGCGGGTGGTTCTTGGATGATCTTTGGCTGCTGCATTTTTGTCTCTTCAAATGGGGAGCGTGTTGGATGCGTCATTTTGGAAGTTAAAATGAGGTGGTTAAAACTTTTTATCTTGAAAGCCAAATCGATGGAGCGGTGGAGGGTTTTTTCAGGGGAAATCGGCATTAATCTCTCCTTTTTAATGGATGAAATTCCAAACAAAATATATCTGTGTCCATTAAGTTATCATGATTAAAACCAGGAGATGACCACCTACGTGATCAATGCTGATGAATATAGCGTAAACAGAAAAGCGAATCTTTGCCAAGTATAGCCTTCAGATCATTCCATGTTCAGTCATGTGTGTTTGTGTCTTCTGATCATTATTAACTTATAGCCCTTCCTGTTTTTATTTCAATCCACACTGAAGAGTGCAATAAGGATGTTATGAATGCTTGCCAAATAATAGACCTTGTATGTGTATTTTCATTATAGTATGCTGATATTATATTAGTTGACCTCCGAACTTCAATGTTTAACATTAACGTTTAGACACGTGATACCAAACATATTTTGACTCTCGTCATGTCATCAAATTTAGAGCAAGGTCGGTAGTAAAGAATCTACTTTGTTTCTACTTTCGGACAGAGCTGAGGAACGAAAGGAAAAACGAAGAAGTGGAACGCAATTTTACTTCAAACGATTATTGGCATAGTTTTGTTGGCAATAGCTCGCAAGGGTCTAGGTCCCCATAGACCGTCGCGGCGGTCACGGCCGGGCCGTGTTTGTGCTTGAACCTTACGATAGCCTCGAAACAGAAAATGGTTTTCGTGTTCTTGTTGGTAATACTATGTAACTCCTGCCGACTTTTATGTCGAGCTTGCTCGAGGAGTAGGAACAAAGATTTGGTTGCATCTGTTGGGACCTTATATCAAGATAACTTGGTATCATAGGGTGTGTCGCACCTGGTAGAACCATCGATACCCTCCTACCTCACTACAGCTTTATGCATCCTATTAAGTCAAGTAAATTGATTCCTGTTTTCTAGTTCGAATTTTTTTTTAAAGTAGAGGAGGGGTATTCCATGATATTTGATATTCTGTATTTTCCCGTTCGTATAATGCCAGTGGGTCAACTACAACACATTTTCCCTTTTAAACAATTTCATTCGTACAGATGATCAAAATAAGAAAAGTATGCACAATTTTGAAGATTTTCTTTTTGGTTGTTATTTTGCAGATGATATCAAAATATTGAGACAAAGTAGGGCCAATAAAAGGAAAGAGGAGGGAACGCGAAAATATCGGAATTAGCTTTATATACTTGTTGCTGTGACAAATTTTATCTTTAGCCTGATGTATTAAGCAGTGAAAACAAAAAAACAGACAAATTTACCCACAATATATTTGGACTCCCCCGCCCCCCAAAAATATCGTTGATTTTGCTGGTCATGAAAGAAAAAGTACATGGCAAAATGTAGGTGTTCGTGTACTATAAACATGATGAAAGATAGGGGCAGGCACAGAACGAGAAATCAGGGGGCATAGAGAGAGAGAGAGAGAGAGAGAGAGAGAGGGGGGAGGAGACAAGGCTATAAAACTCTGAATGTTTATTTGAAAAATGAAATGATTTATACCATTTATTTCTGTTAGAGTCGAAGAAGCAGCTGTTGGGATGTTGGGAGCACGTAGGTCGTTCTAACACCTGGGGCTATTGAACCATGTCCTCGTTTGATCAATCAGTTTTAGTTTGATCGTATACATGCGGCTATTTTAACAAAGACCTGACAAAATGTGAGAGCTTAATATCTATCATATATTTTGAAATTGATATGTGAATTGATGGTCATCTATAAAATGCTAGCAAAGTAACGTGTGATGTGTGGGAATAGTAAATCATAATCGCTTTCACAACGTTGCGATCAGGTTTGAACGATTGGTTTAGATAAATTATGGTCCTTAAACTGATATTTTTATGTATATAAATATAATGTTGAAACCCAATTACATATAAGTACGTATTACCATTTCCTCGGATCTCAATTCTTTGGGGCAATATCATTTCTGCATTCCGAAGTGTGTTGCTTTATTTTCTTTCGGCTTTCCCAGCGATCCTGATGATGATGAAAGGAAGATGAAAATGAATGTTATTGAGTAATCTTGAACTACATCTTATTTTCACAGCAGTACGACACTCTTACGAATCTTACCAGGAAAATACACATGTTTATCCTTTCATACAGCGACTTGAAACACCTGAATTCTATTTTGTCATGATTAGTCGGGAGTCGTTCGTAGAGGACAAAATCTTCAATATTATAACCTTGTTGACCAAAATAACAAAACCAGCGTAGGTCACGTAGAGTTGAAATCATAGAAATATTTGAACGAAATCCAATCATAATCCACATAAAAACCTCTTTCCCGAAACCATATACGCTACCATCGGTTTGTATAACAAAAACACAATCGCACAATTCTGTTTCCACCTGACTTGCGTATCGGTGACAAATTGCTTTTAAGATTTTAGTTACAGATACAACTATATTATGAAATACACTAATATTGGCATATTTCAGTATGTGGACGGGGATAGGTAACATAGAAATAGACCGGGGGTATAATGAAAGAGAAAGATAGGGATAGATAGAGAGATAGATACAATCATGTAGACAGAGAGAGAGGGAGAGAGAGTATGTGTGTGAGAGAGAGAGAGAGAGAAAGAGAGGGGGAAGGGAGAGGGAGAGGGGGGCACAAGTACTCTCTCTCTCTCCCTCTCCCTTCCTCATTATGGTAAGTAGTTGTGAAAAGAAACGAAAGATGAACGAAGCGTTATAAGAAGTATATTCTAAACATCAAGCATGCAAGGTTGTGATGAAACGATACTGCAGATGATAAAAGACCATCATTCACAATACTTTAGTACTAGAGACCAAACTAAGATGGATAAACGTTTCTCAACATATAGGCACTAATTAAAAAGTGAATTATAATATGAATAGGCCTAATATGAATTTATATCTTTATGGTGATACAGTCATGTAATAGTTTGCGAATGAATGAATTTGAAGTCACAATGCCCCATCTTTAATTGAAAACTTACTAATAATAAGAGAAGACATAGTAGTTTGAAAGCATTAAGAAGTTGAACAACAAAAGTTGTAACCATAGTAACGTATTGGCAAACCTCATCCAGGGTTGACATCACTCAACGGCAAGGATGTATATTGACCGCACTTGAAACGTCGGGTAAGGGGGAACGACATTGGCCGCAGCCGAGGACACGTGACCCTGTGGCGACGACATTGAAGCCGTCATTACGCTGGCCATAACTTTGAGATACGAGCACGTAGGCTACTCAAGCAGACTTGTTATTTTGATTCTGTCTGAAAGGGGAGGTCAGCAAAATATGAGGGGAACATGGAAGAGAGAGAGAGAGAGAGAATTAGATTAGAGTGTTGTATGAAGACATACGGGGGGAGATATCGACAAAGGGATGAGAGCGAAGAAATGGGGGATATGGATAGAGAAAACAATTATTAGGCCTACCTTCGTTCTTAAGCCTACAAATTCAGATAGCTGTTATTATCTGCTTTTCATCATCCCCGGCGCGAGAAACTCCTATTAATTTCCAAGTATTATCCTAGTTTGGATGAGAGTATCGC
Organism: Mesocentrotus franciscanus; assembly: GCA_037976565.1. NCBI lineage: Eukaryota > Metazoa > Echinodermata > Echinoidea > Camarodonta > Strongylocentrotidae > Mesocentrotus > Mesocentrotus franciscanus. The sequence goes on along the minus strand of CP137669.1, from coordinate 12,307,752 downwards.
TGAAAGTCGGAAATAAATATTTCCTGGTATTACGTTTCCATGCTAAGTAGTGCCTGAGTCATCGCCAAGTTCACATTCGAATTCATTCAGATTCATAACTACTCTTAGAGGTCATTGGCATTGTACTGAAACACGTTGTTTTTCTTATCCAGAAAGTCTCCTCATTGCATATTATGGACAGAGTCAGTTATCACTGCTGCGGAGGTATTAGAAAACAGGCAAGACAAATTATACCCAAGATAAAAATTTCACCCCATTTTCTACCTTTGGCTAGAATGTATACTGTAAACTGTTTAAATGAATTAGAGGTTTTGAAATGGTATAAAAAGTACCTTTGCTATTCAGATTTTCATCGTCAATGCGAACGTGTGGATGCTTCAGCCAAGGTCTGACAAGGTATCTCTATGGCAACACTATTCTAAATGTCCTTTATCGCCAAGCAGGGGGTACATCCATGGACATTTATTTTTATACGTAAAAGAGGTTGCCAGTAAACTCCTTTTTATTTCATTTGTTTAAAATGCCTTCGATGAGGACGGCACGAAACACGTTTCATTTTCATTTCTTTTTAAGATTCTGATTTGTTACTTCAATTCCGTTATAAAATAGAGTTACTGAACGGTTGATCATGATTGCGTGAGTCTAAAAGTTTGTTTAAAATTACAATGTGTTTAGATTTTGTTACAGATTGGTATCTTTAAACACGGGTCGATGTTTATAATAAGATATATCATTTTGGTTCATAACATTTCAGTTTTATGAGGTTAGCATACACTAAGATACTCTTCATATAGATAATAAACTTACTTGATTAATGTGCACTTACAACATAATTATAGTCATCTCTAAGCACACTGTGCCATATTTTTGAGAAGATTAATTTAGATCAACATTAATTTAAATAATAAATAATAGTAATAAATTGTTGGTGTAAAGTAATCATTTGTTTAACGTAATCATGCAGTGTACGTGATATATTTCATATGAAGACTTACAAATTTTGATTGCCTTTAAAGAATTACGTGATTTGTTGAGTAATCTTATAGAATAGTGAGTATTTATAAGAGTTCTATAGCTACGTGTATAATAAATTATGACAGATTGAATACGTGACTCGTGCGAGATACGACGAAGGCTAAACTTGTGTGAGTAAGGATGACCCAATAATAGTGCCCTTCATCATATTTTCTCATGCGAACCTATGTGTATCGCAATTTAATTGAGGTCCTTCTCTCTCTCTCGATGTCAAGGCATTTAGACGATCATCCTCATCATCTTATAACCGTCTTTCCCTCATCTTTCATTTTAGAGGAGGGAAGAGGGGTGGGCTAAGGTGACACGTGGGGAATCAGCATGCGGCTTTATTCCCTGTATCTCCGATTCTGTGGAAATATTGCTTGCTCTTGTATGGCAACACAGTCATGAGCTGGATCATGGACAGTTAATATAGAGTCAGAAGATTAAAGTCAAAATATGCATTCACGTCTGTTAAACGTATGTTATTCAAAAGAGAGAAATCTCGAATGTGGTAGAGCGTCTTGCATTAGAATATTATGGTGTGGAAATAAGTTGAGTTGTTTTTAATGGACTTAGAAACATTTTTATAACTTTTAAGATTTGTCTCGGGTATTAGTTAGTTTTTTTTAGGTTCACTTTCTCCCCCCTATTTTCCATCTCATGACCATTCACGCGTTTTCACATGTTGTAATCGGTTATACAATCACTGACCAACACGTGATTAAAAATCCCTTGGAATGCCAGTCCCTTGGAATCTATAAAGACCTGGGAATGAATGACCTAGGAATTGCTATGAGAAGGAGAAGAGATTTGTGGCCACAATTGACCAGTGGTCACGTACGCATCGATGTTGACCAGTCAGCAATGATCAAAGTACACTCTTCAAGGATGACCATGGCGCCTGCATGCACGCCATATAGAAACACGTTATGTAACAGGAGGGGGAAACACCGTCCTGTCCAAAGCATACGTTTGTCGTGCTTCTCATTGTTAGCACTATGTTTCCCGCCCACTCAATCAAATTATGGTCAAATGCCTAGAAAGGGTACTTGAATTATTTATTTTAGGCTAAATGGTCTATACTGTAAAAGAATGAAGGTCACATGTATATGGTATCTTTATACTAAATTTATTTCCTAGCGATTTAATTGTTCGTTATCTGCAGATCATGTTTACTAATTTGATATACATGTATATTTTCGGTTTCTATTATCGTTTTTTTTTTTTTTCCCTGCATAACCATTAAAAAAAAAATTAAACCAAAGCTTCAGTTCTTAACTGTCTTTGACAACTGTGTTCGTTTGTTTCTTTGTTTTTGAGAAATGTTTTTGTTTTGTTATTTTTTGTTGTTTATTTAATGCGCTGGTATCAAAATGAAAATGTCGGACGTCAATGGAATCGTTCAATTAATAAAACTGAAAACTAATGACAACATGCACCTGTTTACAGGGCAGAGTTACAAAATATCTTGTACCAATTTCAGCATGAAATAAAAGGCATTTGCTTTGATTTTAAGACAGAAATTGAAGAGTTTTTAAAGGAAAAAATTGTTAAGTAAAATATGTTTAAAAATAAGAAATGATTGAATAAAACGTGAAGGTGAAAAGGTTTCATGTGGAACCGTGAAATTTGTGATGAAGTATACCGGTTTCGATTTTTATTTTTCGTTGAAAATCCGATTATATGAGTTAAATTCTATTTTGAAATACGTCTCTCAAGGAAATTATGGGTCAGTGCTAAACTGCCTGCTGCGAATACGGATATTCAAGGCAAGTATGGCGTCTTTAACGAGTTTGGCAGGTTGACCCTCATTTTTGATGTTCCTGTTATCGTCTCTCTGAGGTTGATTGTTCTCGATGTTGCGTGATGGTGAACGGAAAACGTAAATTTGAAAAAGAAACCACGAGCATCCCCACACTCTCAAATCATATGGGATTCTTGCGAACGATCTATGAAACCTCGAGGTATTCATACATTTAAGTTTATATCTCAGGGGATAGGGGACACGTCCTCTTGGAATTTTACAGGGGTTCTCCCCCGGGAAATTTGACAAAATTAGAAAAGGGTGTAAATAAATATTCGGTAAAGGCTGCAGTACGTTGTTTTATATGACCCTAAGTGTTCTATTAAAAAAATAATTCACTAACTCAAGCTCAAAATGTTGAAGGGGGTCGTACCCTCGAAATTTAGAAGAAAAAAAATCGCTGCATAATTCAATTAAGAGAAGGGAGAAAAGGTTTTGGATATGAATATCAAACTAGTAAGCAAAGTTCCTATGTACAAACTTAAATTTTGTAGTCTGTCCATCGCGACTCCGCAAAATAATTACCAAAGGGCGTCAATAGAATGCAAAGTTTTTTGTGTGCAAAATTCAAAATGTTTTTGATTTTTTAAAAATCGGGGTTGTACCTTCAACGACCCCTTCCCGCTTGGTCGCTAAGTTCCCTCGCATGTCACGCCCCTTGTGATGACAGGAAATCCCATCTCCTGTATCTCATCAAATAAAAGAAAAGGAAAGAAGCCTCAGCATTTCATCTGACTCCAAATGTTGCAAATCAACATTATTATATTTATAGAAGATAATGGGAAAACAAAGAAGGAGAGCAAAAGTGCATCTCGATTTCAGGAAATATTTGCTATGAATCTTGGGTAGACTAAATTCGGACTAAGGGGGTAAGTTTAGATTAAATGGGCTGCTTAAGTCATCAAAAACATCCTATACACTGCAAAAACCAGGGTGTTAAATTTCTAACACCAGTATGGTATTCAATTTTTTTGACACCATTGGTGTTATTTTTAACACCGGTCAGATTTAAGCATGCATTAATAATTACTGGGTGTTAAGTAACATGGTGTTGTTTTATGCTTGGTGTTGAAAGTATCATCACGTGATTTCGTTTAAGGCGGTTGATTGGTCGAATAAGTTTTCACAAAGTGTACGCGCGCTTAATGATTACTTTACACGTGTTCACAGAAAAATACATTTATCATGATTTGTTAAGCAAATTATGACAATGCACATCAATTTTGTGATTTGTATTTTCCTTTGGCAATTATTGACCAATAGATTATATGTCCGATCTTGTTACAATTATATTAACGTTTTAGCAATAGATATATTGATTATATGATTACTAACCAAGAAACAACATGCATGTTTATTATATATATATGTGTACCAGCCTGTACCAGGCTAATACGAGTGACGGGGTGACTAGGCGTTGTGGCGTTGTGGCGTTGTGGCGTGCGCCTGTAATCCAGCTAACAGTGGAAGTTACAAACTGATTCAGCCGAGGACGCAGGTTCGAAACTGAGTCACGTCTTTCGGATGGTGACGTTAAAGGTCGGTCCCCAGACGTAAATAATTATATCTGATTGATACACGTCTGTAAAAACCCAATCACACACACACACACCACATACATGTTAATCTTGAATTTACTTCAAATGATCGATCTATGTGATGGAGTTAATGCAATGGAGATTAGAATATACCTATTGGTGGACAGTTGCCAACATCGATTATGAATTATCAGTTTACCACTGGTTCCTCTACCGTGGTCGATAATGGTCGATAATAGGGAATATGGAATGTGGGACCATTAGACATACATAGAAAAATCTCTAATGGTTCAACAAGAATATAAACACCAAAAGTGGAATTGAATTTGTTATGATTCCAGATATTGGTGTTAATCTACACCAGTAGGAGTTGTCAAATATTAACACCAAAAGTGGAATTGAAATGATCTAATTCCAGAAAATGGAGTTAAGTAACACCAGAGGAGTTGCACGATATAGATACCAAGAAAGTGTTAAATTTAACACCCTTGGTGTTAAATTTAACACTCTGGTTTTTGCAGTGTATATGCTATTGCATGGTCCTTTCCGCTACCAGTCTTATTTCCGTTTTCACTTTTAATCTTGACATGCTATCGAATTATGAAGTGGGAAAGTCATGGGGAGAATGACCGTACAGGTATTTCTTGATTCCAAGGTCACAGGTATACGGGAGCTGAAAACACGAAGAGAGGGATAATAAATGCGATGATATTCAAGCGGTAACTGTGCGTGAAATTGGAACGTCCGTTCTTGTGTTTCTAACCAATTCGTCATTGGGCTAATGAACCATGTATAGGGAAGGCATGGATCAAAGCCAGATTGAGAACGTGTTTCTTTTCCTCGTAAAGATGAAAAATAATGAAGGTTGCTAGAGAAAGCCTTGGTCTGAATGAACGATGAAATTGACCACTACAAAGATTGCCCTCGTCCTTGCTTTTACATTTCTTGAACAAGATTACAATTTAAGAGCAGGGTGAATGATGACAAAGAGGTTACCTATTATTCTTTTAGGTTCTGTCTACATCATTGATTCGATGTCTTATAATGACAGTTAAGAATATTGATAATTAAAAAAAATACAAAGTTCCAGGAAATACAGTGGCTTAGCTTCACTAATTTTGCATTGCACAATAAGTACTCTCAAATTAGGAATTAACAAAAAAACCCGAGATGACGATGAATTTTTATGAATAGATGTAACTTATTTGAAAAGAAACGTCAGCGTTGAGTTTTGCACTTGGTGTCAACTTTTTCTCTCCTCTCTGAACTCTAAATTGTGTAAAATAAGAAGAAACATATGGAAGCCAGCCCTGCAGAGCTGTATCCTCTCTCATCCAGTAATCACCCCTCACTCTCCCGGCTCAAGCGGCTGCCTTTCCGCCCCTATCCTATATCACACCTTGGGGTGTCAAACAAAAATAGTTATCAGGGTGATCAAATTTTGAAATCCGAAATACGGAACTTTTCTGGGACTTGACGTTGAGGGGCCGCGGGGGGGGGGGGCAACCATTTGTGATCCTGCGAGCGAGCGAGCGAAGCGAGAAAACACACGATATGAGAAACCGATTTATAACGGTGAGTTTAACGCTATTGCTTGATTGATAATACGGCTGCGATAGGCAGTTGGGCACAGTTTTGTAAAGAAAGCTGAGGTCTCCTGTCTGAATATCGACTTACCAGCTTTACATTTTGAGACTTTATTATAGAATGAAACAGCCTGGAATGAAATGTTATATTGTCTTCAAACTGTATGAGATACGATATATAAATTAAGAATAATCACCTCGCTGTCTGAATATGTGGGGGAAAAAAAACCTTGCTCTATATAGATTGCAACATTCGACAATAACTACCGGTTCCCTTTAGTATCTCAATTCCTCTTACATTTTGGAAGTGTAGACAACGGACCCATCATTGATTTTGATAATGCCGATAATAATATACAAAGAATTAATTAGAATTGGAACATGGGAAAAGTCGCATGATTATTGGAAACATTGTCATTGAAAACAATTGTCATTATTGTAAAACATAAATTCCCACAAAAAATTCGACATGACTGTATGATCGGTCTCAGTTGTTTCCATAAATGTATTTCAGTTTGTTTCGTGTTACCTTAACCGTATATTGAAGAATAATTATCCTGAAAGAATTTTTTTATCAATTTAGATCTCAATCTCAATTGTGGCTCTCGCATTAGTTTTACTGATTGTGGAAGGTGGGATTGTTATTGTAATAGCCATTCATTCTTTCTCATATTATATGTTTTGTTGGATTTTTTTGTATAGCCAGGTATAGAAATGATTGTGACAAGTGAGATGTGACGGCCATTTTCGATTTTAATCGATTTTCTCCTTTAGAATGCCGCTTTTATTCATTTCTATAGATTATATTCCTGCCTTCAGATTTAGTTTCTTGTAAGCCATAATAATGATGAGATTACTGGGTCAGCTATGAAGTTTTGATGGTAATTTCATCTTCTTACTGATGACAAAAGAAGAAAATCCAAAACTTCCTCTCATAGTCACTGCGATATTGTGTTTACAAGCAATGCCCTTTCATATTGTGCTTCTTAATGACATCTGACAGTATTAATATGGAAGTGAATTTATGTGGTCCATTTCACTTTGGTCTTTTCATCATATTGAATGGAAGTGCGTTATTGCAAATTGAATGTGGGATTAAAAATTTGATTGAAAGATAACCAATTTGTTGGAATTGCTTCTAGTGATAATGAGGTGTGATTGAATTCGTCATATCCTCCAGCGTTTTTTCTTACCAATTAAAAAAATCTTCAAAATCGCCCGAAGAAAGTCGATATTTTCAATTACAGTAGTTGGGAAGTAAATTAGAAAATGAATCATACAACAGCTGTGAATATCAAATTTAGTTTTATTTTAAGAAACTCTACATAAGTGTAATGGGTCATTATACCAGACGATGTCATTCATTTTGAATCGTTCATATTATTCTCTAGAATTAATCATTATTGTAATAATGGTTCGTCGTAGTTTATTAAATATATTTACAGCTTTTCCTTTCGATTATTTTATAACTGTAATCAAACTATTTGTTTTTGTTCTGTTATGTTCTTCATAATGGCAACTTCTGTAACCCCATACATTGTACGTGACACTTATTGCTGCCTCTCTCTCTCTCTCTCTCTCTCCCAGTCTCAGTCATTTAAATTATACACAGACGTGTTCGAATCATCCAATTTTGATTGAGACGATAAGATTACCCCGACGAAAAGAAAATGGATTTAAAATCACCTCACAACCAACCTTTGATTCATCCTACTCCTCCCTTAATGATATAAGTTTGCAAAACACAATTCACTTTTCAATCAACATAAATATCCTGGGAAATTAGCCTACAAAGATGTTATCTTGCCAGCACATTACGATAAGGGATATCTTTGTGTCGATGAAATATCTCAATTTTGAAGAAAAAAATAATTTGTATTGGAAGTGTAATTGATCGTTAGGTCCCATTTGTGACATTTTGTAGATTGATGTAATATCTGCAATTAGCCGACTTTGATCTTATCACCGATCACCACTATAAGATGAATTGAGAAAAAAATAAGAACATTCTGAAAACAAATTTTTTTTCTCGAGAATGATAAAATCAGACACATGAGGAAACGGCTCAATATAGTCAACCAGCATTGTAGAGATGATCAGGTATTGTACAGACGACAAGTCGTTATAAATTGGTAACAAATTGTTCGGGTCATAATAATCAGTTTAGAATTAATCAGATATAAAAGTATGATAATATCTTTGGATGCGTCTGATTGGTGGACTCAATTTCTAGATTCCTGGACAACGATTATAAATGATAAAGATCATTCATGTTAACTCATCTTCCCAATTATCGCACGTGGTAGTAGATTCGGTCCAATTCACGTTGTAAGGTCTCTCGCATTCTCTACACCGATCCACCACAACAGAAAGGTGCCGAAACACTCACCCTTGAGCGGCACAAAACTCCCAAAAGCTTCCCACGCGCTCCTAAACAAATCACATCATTTTCATACCTATTCATTTCTTCTCTTTGCTCTAGTTGAAAATCTAAACACAGCCAAGGTGAAATGGTGAATGAAAGCAAGCGAAATTTTGAATGGGTAGAGTGCAAAAACTGTCATTGACTTTTGTAGTCGTTCCAATTGAGGAAGATTTGGGTAATGTTATAAAGCACGATCACACGTAAAAATAATCGGTAATATTATTATCTCTGCTTACGATTCCATTTAATTTCATTTGGTCTTTTGTTTCCACATTAATTTTATCAACATCTTACAAAGAAACATTAATAATTCAATACCATATTACACAAAGCAATACAATTACATTGCAATTCAATATTAGAATATATTAAAAGCAGGAGTTTGTTTGATAAGATACCTGCATTGGTTGATTTAGAAAGAAGAAAAAAAAAAGACCGGAGAGTCACATCCAATAAAAATAATGCAGGATAGAAAAGAAATTATGAACAAATGTACATCATCTGCTCCAGATCATAATATATTCATAGCTGAATATAATTTTTTTTGTTTTTGATACAGGGTGTATATCCTTTTTTTTTTTAAAGTAAAATTGTCCCTCAAAGTTATAGTTAGGCGGCATGTTGATAAAATATTGCAATTCAAGTGAATAAAAGTCTAGATATTATATAACTCTTCATTTAAAAAATAAAAGAAATGTTATAGACTTTCACATAGGATTAATATTATTTGCTTATATGGGATATACTGTGGAGTTTGTTTGTAAAAATCTAATTTATTTTCTTTTCTTCTTCGAGGTGTGGAATTCATGTTTGAGACCTATCTACGGTAGATAGCAGATAAGCTTCATTCTGTATATAGATAGTATAAAAAGAAGGAGAAACAAAAAGTGTTAGAAAGAGAGAGAGGGGAGATAGAAAACATGACTCATTTAAGTTTTAAATCATAGATTGAGATTTGTATGCCTCTTATGCATCTTTCGTTCTCATTTTAAACTTAATTCATTAACACTTGTTAACTTACATGTATATAACCACTGCAATTGAATTTATTCTTTAAAAGACAGTATAGTCATAATAGCAGACCTGTTCACACCAAGCGCACGTAGCATTGACCTCTGGACGGTGGATTAATCATCATATGTGAACAAGGTCATTGGTATGACTGGTGATTGAGTACTAGGATCTGGGCTACTACGCAAACATAATGGCGTCCAAGTTCAATGAAAATCCGACGAGGATATTTTCCTCTTTTTCCCTCTTCCATCACTATAAGCCGCGAGGTCTGTCGCGCTAAATATCAAAGGAGTTGGATTTGAATGACGAATAACGCAATTTGTTGTTATGATAAAATAGTATTGATATCGCTTGATAAACGTCCCTGTAAGCTATATAATGCTCAAGGTTTGCGTCCTCGGGATATACCTGGATAAGCCCCAGGGTATAGGGTTAGGATGCCTGCCATTTTCCAGGGTAACGGGCTTCGAAAAAATAATAATTTTTGCGGTATCGTTTTGGTCATTATTGGTCTTGCTCTTATAAGCAAGCTAAATTAGCCATCGATTGTTGAATATTGGCAAAGAATACAGACTGTTCCATTGAAGCTGATCGTGTACCGTCATCAATGAATAAAAGAAAGCATGATTTAGTAGGATGAGGATGATGAAACTGCCAATGATGACTGTGGTGATGGCTCATTGAGCTTGGTGAATGAAGAATATTTCGTGAAAAGATGTGTAAGGGATTACGAATGTAATATTGACGGTGAATAAGTGGTGCATGGGCACACAATCTGGGACTACAACAATGTTTATTTTCCGCAACATATAAGGCACAGATTCGCAACAGTTTAAAAATCATGAAAGAGACCTCTATGTGCATATCATATAGGAATGATGATATGGAAAATGCAGATTCTATAGTGTCCTTCACTAATTTTGCTAAGCAAGTGACATGATATGGTTTGAGGGTCGCACGTAAGCCCCCTTGCTGTGATATAACACGCTTTCTGTTAAAGTGGGCGGAGTGTCATACCTGGCGAGTTTTCACCTAGACAGGATATAAAATATTGACATTGACAGATAATGAATAGTAAACCTGGAAATATTGCATTCTTTCCGAAATCCTTTCATCCATGCCGCTTCAGTTTTCTTTGGGTCCACGTTTATTTATATATATATATTTTTTTTTTTGGGGGGGGGATGTTCATTCATAGGATTTCTCATTGTTTTTCAAGCTTTTCAATCTTTTCTGATTTCCCCTCTTTTTCTTACCACTTGCTTGTCTAAGTTTCTTAATTTGGGTTTTCAGTCTCTCTTAAATCTCACCACCTTCATCATTATAATGATTCGCCCTCTTTCTTTTATGCTCTACTTTGCTCTGGTCTTTCATTCATTGTTTATTGATCTCAACCTTCCTGTTATGTCTAATTCATCTGCTCTCCTAACTTCTTTTGAACCATAGGACATTTTCTATGAATTATAACTATCCCTACCTTTTATGTCAGTTATGAATTTCTGTACACAGAAACACAAAAACACACGATTATTTTACCAATGTAAATAAGATATACAGGGGATAATGAGGAAAACTTGAATACTTATGTCATTCCATTTCATCTTTATCTCAGTTTTGAGCCTCATAATATCCGAGGGCAGATGCTTTTCCAGAATTTCGTCATGCTCAAGATGTTTCTTTCAGCCATCGTAACAAGCATCGTTTGGTTTAGCATCCTTTCGCTGCTCCCCTTCACCGCATCCAAGTTCCAGTCAGCACGTAATAACCTTGGTTGTCGGATGAACAGCAAAGGAATAGCAGGAGCTGGTATTGGTGGCGCTATGTTGGGCATTGGCATGGCCTTGTCAGGAGCCGTAAGTCACCTTCCACTTAATTTCACCACACATTCAGAGAAATGAAAACCCAAACCAGTGTATGAATTAATTAATGTTATCGTTCAATATGCTAACTTATTCCAAAAGAGCACAGCTAGTTAAAGGAACTCAATTTATTCCTTCATCCACGTATAAAATATGTTTTTCGAAAACATTTCATGATCACTCAAAGTATGTATTGCATCAAGTCATACTATAGAGGAAAAAACAAGACATGCAGGTATTTCCATCAAGAATGGATATCATAACAAATTTGTACAAAACCCCAAAGTGAGCCAATAGAATTTATTGAGGCAAATTGTAACAAAAGTTCTGTGTATGTTGCAACACGAAACAATGAAATATATTAATATCCTTTCAAGATGAACGACAGCTAAAAAAGCTATGGCTTACTTCAAATCGGGCAAATATAGAGCTTCAAACCGCAAAGTTGATTACCATTCAGCTTAGAGGTCAGGGAGATACAGCGTTACATTTTAATCAATTACAGAATCATTACACCTGTAATTATGTTTCGGAAGTCCTTGATTGAATCAGAAATCCCGCCAATAGGACGAGAAAAAAATCATATCAAAGCGTCATCAGAAAGTATAAATTCCATCATTATTCCAATGTCATCGTCTTAGCAACCAGTTGAACAATAACCACTGACCCTGGTATTCTCATTACCTTTCTATCATATTATACGGAAACGTTTGTTTTTATGTGTTTGGTCTATGTTTACTATTATACCATCACCTTCTGATTCAATTAACAACACGAAACATCCATTCGCTAGATCAGATGAAGGCAAATCACAATCGAAGCATTCTGCAATGAGGTGAAATCCTGCATGGCCTAATGGTCCAATAAATAGAAGGGTTTCCTGCAAAACTTGAGAAATCCTTCGATACAAAAGGTGTTTACCATTTTATCTCCATCTCATCCCCAGGGAGTAGCTGTTTTGTTTAAATGCTATTCTATTCCATTCTTTTCTATTTACAAGTGTCCTTGAGTGCATGGTCGATTGCGTATTTTGAAGCTTCTTCGGATTATCTCATAATGACGCAACGCATTTACAATTTTTTTGAATTAGCGGATTAGATCATCAGCTGACACATTGTAAAGTCCTCGAACTATCTCACAATAGCCTATTTGCAGGCCAACAAAAATGAAAATGTTAAATTCCAACGGCATTTGAAAGTTAATGCTAATTTAGAACTTCCCTCAAAACAAAAGGGCTTGAAAATGTCTTTTTGTGGGAAAATAACGACCGTTAGTTGTCGAATCGAATTTGCAGCGCGCTCGTTTAATTAAATAGTCTGATTTTCAGACCCTTGTACCGAATGGTCGTACGTTTTTTGCTGCGCAAAGATTCAATCAGTTTAATTTTGGCCATTACAAGAAGTGGGCCATTGATGTAGACAAATGCTCATGTTACCCTTTACAGCTCATTTTATGTATTACCAAAGAAAAGAAGCCAGTCAGTCACTCAATAGTGTCTGACAGTGAAGTCTAGAAAGTAAACGGGTTTCCTTGCATAATTTGAATACTAGGACATTGCTAACGTTTAAATTTCACAGATAGGACATACGTGACATATTCATAATTCCTGCAAAATTCTACAGAATTTGATGTTTGCTGCAAAAGGGATACACTATACCTTTAAGGCTTTAACCTATAGAGAATCCAAAAAGTAGGATGGATAAATGTAATCTGGATTAGCTAATGTTCACAGAGTATAACAATAACCCAAACCGCCATATTTTGATGTATCACTTATGATTATCATTATCGTTATCATCAGTCTGTTGTCGTTTTGTTACCATTATTTTCGTAATCATTATCCTGGCTCTTTCTCTTCACTAGCTCTATTACCACCACTCTCCCTCCACCATTACCGTCCATTTCTCACCACCACCACCACCACCACCACCACCACCACCACCACCACCATCATCATCATCATCATCACCACAAACCACCACCACCACCACCATCATCATCACCACAAACCACCACCACCACCATCATCATCATCACCACAAACCACCACCACCACCACCATCATCATCATCACCACAAACCATCACCATCATCATCATCATCACCACAAACCACCACCACCACCATCATCATCATCACCACAAACCACCACCACCACCACCACCATCATCATCACCGCCACCAATCCCACCACCATCATCACCACAAACCACCACCACCATCATCATCATCACCACAAACCACCAACGCCATCACCATCATCATCACCGCCACCAATCCCACCACCATCATCACCACAAACCACCACCACCACCATCACCCCTACTACTCCACAACCACCATCGTCACCATTATCTCCATACCCACCACTACCACCAAAATCACCACTGCCTCCACCACCAACATCACCAAGACCGGTGCGTCAACGATAACCTCCACCAAGAACAACAATTACTAATGTTCTTCATGGCCTTTTCCCCCTAGTGTCCAGGAGCTGTTCTGATCGAAGTAGGAGCTGGTGTGCAACATGCAGGTATTAAAGAAACTTTCAATTTAAACAGTCACTTGAATTTAATTGTTTCTTCATGATCACCACACATTCAATTAACACGCTTGTCGACTTAATAATTCTCATTGCCTTCATAAGTTGAAAGGAATGCAATATTAATCGATATTAGCCATGCTCCGGCTATTATACAAACCTTGATATGATGATACAGATAATGGGCCTACAAAATTAATGCAGTTTATGTTTGAACCAAGTTCATAGTGTCCTGATAATGTGTAGTTTTCTACAGATATTTTGCAGCTGAATATCGTCAATCATTTGCTTTCAAATGATGATAATGATGATTGGATTTTGGAGATACCATTCTAAATCAGAAAAATGGTAGGGTAATCCACCAAACCCCTTCTGTAGAGAATTGCAAGGTTTCGGGATTATTCAGTGGAAGTATCTGCACACAATTGAGATTTTAAAAGAACCGTTAGCCCTTTTCTTTCGGTCATTCTTTGGAGCTGTTTTTACATTAAAAACTGTTACTCAGTCTGTGCTCTGAGATAATTAGCCATTCGAAGAAAACCTTTCGTGTGGCATGAATGCTTAACCACGCACCCAGCCCTCTTGAACAAATAGAATAGAAGAGAATAACAGTCTCTTGTAAATTACATTGACGATGGCGGTTTTAAAGATAAAGTTGAGTTCTGGTCATGCGATTGCATTAAAAAAACGTTGTGGAATCGATCAAAAATGGTTAATCATGTAGCATATAAGTATTGGTGTGTGCATGCTGCAAGGTTCTGGAATCATCAAAATGATAAGAAATTTGGCCCAGTCTTGGTAAAGTTACAAGCACTGAACACAGAAAGATGTATATGGGACTACACGAACATGTGGCATAAAAATCCGTCCCGATTTGTATGATGTTACATGCCATATTTAGAATATTAAGGCATTTGAAGAGCCATGCTTATCAGGGAAAATTTGTTTATCTGATGTTCTTCCACACTTGCATAATACAATGATAACGCTCACAAATTATTGTTCACCTCTTCCCAGAACTCAACCTTCTCTTTAACTGAATGCGGAAATTACTTCTTTCATGTTTCTTTCTCAGAAAACGTACTAACAAGATCAACAAATAAAATGCATACAAAATATAAAAACTGAACACATCCAAGGTTTGGTGGTTATTATAGAGGCTGAGTACAATAGTTACGATGGGTTATAATAACTTTGAAGTAACCCACATTTTTTCCAAGGTAATGATGGTGAAAACCACGTAACCATTCAATACATTCTTTTTGGATACAGGTATGACGTTTGTTGGCTGTCTGGTTGGAGCAGTGGTATATGGATTTACAGAACAAACCTTCAACAGAATGATCAAACCCACCAAACAAATCACAGTAGGAAAGTAAGTTACTGCAACAAACGTTCAGTTTTTCCTTTCAAACTATTTACAAAATAGTAAAATTATCCGGAGATTTAAGGAGAATTAAGAAAACATGATATTATTTTGTGTAACCCTCATTCTATTGAGGCAAAGTTCATGACCTCACTGACCTCATTGACCTGGTATACGAACTTCACATCTACGTGAGAGAGAACATAATCACTCCACACGAAATATCATGATTAAAAAAAAGGGAAGAATTCGATGGAAAGTGAAAGGTATATTATGGGGAAAAAAGGACTGCAAAATCAAGAGGAGGTGGTACAATAAGAAGAAAGATGAGTGGTCATGGAATAGAGAGAGGGAGAGAGGGAGAGCGAGGGGGAGAGAGGAGAAGGGGAAGGGAGAGAGAGAGTGGAAAGGGAGAGAGGAGAAGAGAGAGGGTTAGAGAGGAGGGGGAGAGGAGGGGAGAGAGGAGGGGTGAGAGGAGGGGGAGAGTGAGAAGAGAGAGAGAGAGAGAGAGAGAGAGAGAAAGAGGAGGGGCGTCATAGCTCGTAGGAATGATACAAGCATAGACATTGTACAACGTAAACATGGTAAAAGAAGATGCATTTTTTTTTAAAGTTTGGCATCGATCTTTGTGTCTTTATATTATAACAAGTCGAGATGAGACAGTTTTATGTTGGATGATGCTGTTCTATTTTTGTTTACAATGAGCTTGACAATGGCCTTGACGAGGATACTGGGGTGAGTAGCGAATCTTGTGATAGGTCCCATGCCGGAGCTGTCCCATGCCGAAGCTAGCTACCCGATGATGTGATGAGAGACATGTACCTGGTGTCTGTTGGCGGCTCCTAATCACATAATTGTTGACTTTGGGGGCGATTCGACGAGTCACTTCCTTTCTCTCTTTGCTATTGTCTACTGTAATTGCTTTATTGTACACCTGTGCTATGTAGTCTCGCAACTGTAGACTATATGATCTCTCCATATTGAATTCAACCTGACAAACTGAACTGATATTTCTTTTATAAAGGTTATACACATTGGGCCCCTCCTTGTTAAAACCGCTTTTCATCATCTTATATACACTACTGGGCGGTATTTTAGCTCTTTCTTTTCATGCGCGAGGGAACGATTTACAATTTTGGAGTGCTCAGTAGAGCAAAATGGTCATAACCAACTTTAACCATGTTTTACAGTCTAGATCATTATCGTTATCTTTTTTCTTTTTTTTTAAATATGACTGAATTATCAACATCTATGTAATGTCCAACAAACGCTTTCAAGCGTTAAAATAATTCCACTGTAGTTTACCTGCGTAATTAAGATGATTTCAAAAGGAGTAATATGAGAGGAAGTACCGTTTCATTTCAAGACTACATCAAGAAGAGCTATTGCCTGGAGTCATAGCTGGCATAGACCTCAATTCAATAAAGAAAGGGAAGGTCATTATGAGATCTGATAAGAGATGACAAGTCGACAAGCGGAAGATGATGAACGGTACCTCAAGAATCTAGGCTGCATGGTTGAATGAGCTTGATGACAAGTTTGGACAGGGGTTCGAATCACCTTTTTACCATCTGAGGGAACAAAGTGTGTGTGAGAGAGAGAGGGGGTGGGATGGAGAGAGGGAGAGAGAGAGAGAGAGAGAGAGAAGGGAGTGGGGAGGAGTAGAAAGGGGTGAACTAGGGAGAAAATGTAATTTTCCAACCCTTTCATAATGCCAAATGCTCGAAGGGACAACTCCGACTTATTCATCAGAGATAAGAGAAAACTGATCTTTATTTTCCACCCTCCACCCAAGTTGTTCATGGGTACCTGGTAGGGAGGAATTTCTTGAATGATGTGAGCACCGAAATCGTTAGCCCATAGAGCACCTGGCATGGTGGATGTGAGCACTAAAGTTAGTATTATTATCGTCAACAAATTGCGTGTACATGTACAATTGAACTTTATAAATGATATACAAATATGCACCCAAACACAACGTAGCTAGCAGCAAAAACATTTTTTATTATTAAGAATGGATTATGATAAGCTTTAAACACATTCAGGTTAAATTTTCTATATTTTTTTGGCATCGTGAATCTGTAAAAAAAAAAAAAAAACCATTGAAAGAAAGCGACCTTGCATGACATTTTTGTGTGTCTTACCATTCCTGAATATAAGTAACTGACAGGGAGTTACCACAGTGCGTGACATGAGGTCCAAGGGTGTTTTTTTTTTAACAAAGAAAGAAATGGGGGCGTAGTTGGACAATCTATTAATACTGATCAAATCGTAATTGTCTTCTGATTTCTACAAGGGCATATCTCTGTAAGACATGCGATTAAATGCAACGAAGAGACATTGACCGATCTCTGACCTCATGAAAGCACTTTGAAACTTCCTAAGAGCTCTTGAACTTTGTTTAATTGTCAAAGCAATTTACCTTTCCATTTAAAAAAAAAAAAAAAGGCTTCTCAACATTTAAAGATGAAATGAACAATCAATACCTATTGGATTTCGTGGATTTTAACATACCAATTAGACCAAATCTCCCCCACCTTTCTCTCTTTCTCTCTCTCTCTCTCTCTTCTTATTTGTGGCATGCGTTCCTCTGTTTAATAAGCAAGAAACGTCCTTTAGTTCTCTGCATGTACAAGCTTTACATTCACGTTCATGCATTTTCAATGGAGAGTACACAATATTTTTTTGGAAGATTCCCAAAACCAAATATAATGTCACTACTAAATCATCTAGACGGATTTGATTTTTAAGACACCACTGTAACAATGCCAGAAATCGATGCGGTTACCGCAATGTTTTTTTTTCCCGTCTTATGTTTATCACCAAACTTTATCATCCCGATTTTCGTTCTTTCCGATGAGTTTTGTCATATCCATTACCACAAGAATGTTTCGATTAACAAACATAACCGCAAACCACATAGATTGTTTAGCAAGGAATGACATGAATGTTTTAGACATCTCTATCAGCTTGTAGATTCTTTTAGAAACGACAGGGACTCGATCATTACGAGAAAGAAAATGAAGAAGATTATTTTTTACCGCCTGTTCCCTCTCGCAATAAATCATTCTTTGATTTGGACATGGCAATGACTAGTTCTACATTTGCTATCTTTCCAAAAGATTGTAATCAATGTTACTTTTTTTTTATTGTGAGTTTTTGTCTCCTTTTCATCACTCCCACTCCTTGTATCTTATTTCCTTCTATCAGTGTGAGCTTTATCATAATTACTTATTAAAAAGAAGTCACTTTAGCTTAGTCATGTTAACTTGTAGCCTATGGTCTCCTATTTTCATGCAGGTTAGATGAGCATGTTGGTGTTCCTTACGTCATGTTGGCCTTACCGTTAGGCCTGGTCATTATGCTAGCCCTGGTCTTAATCGAATACCTGGCCCCATGGCAGACCGAGCTTACAAGTCCCAATACAAGTGATGTACCGACAGGACTGGTTGATTTCATATCACTCAGATCGTGGCCACCTGTACTGGCTGGTGAGTAGTATAGTCTGGCCACTTCATCTACTAAACTATTATCCACTTTGTTCTCTTCTTCAAAATAGCCTACAACGGACCAGTAAAGAGGAATCTTAAATCATCACATTTTGCAGCTTAGATAACAAGTGGATATGAGTTAAAAGAAATGACAAAGGTGACAGGGATACTGGTTAGGGAAAGGTTACCCGGACATGGGCATCCCAGTAGACTGACATCCCACGACTCGAGACCAACATTGTCGGTCTCGTGAACCCCCGAGTAACATAGAAGGTCACCTTTGAAGAAAAAAAACTATTAGCTGACAAGGGAAATCCAACCCATGAGTGGTGAATAAATTTATTATTACCCCCCCCCCCAAAAAAAAAGAAAACATGTCGGTTTCGCGAACCCCAGGCAACTTTTCTGAAGGTCCATCAAACTTACATTATTGGTCTCGTACTCTCGTGGAATGTTGTAGAAACAAACACAAACAAAAAGGTACATCGAGAATGAAAAAAAAGACGTAGAGAGAGGAGGAGGCCGGAGGAGGAATGGAAAAGAGGGAAGGATGATGCCCTGAACTAGCTAGGAAACGAAGTTGTTGCAAAGAAGACTGGGCTTTGGGAGAATGAGAAAGAATACAAAGATAGAGGATTAATGGGAAACCTAGTTGTGTTTTGAATCTGTCTAGGCCGTCCAGCGATTCATCGTAAGTCATTCACTGCTATAGTTAGGTTAACCTCATTAACATAATGGAGAAGGATTTAGGCTGTCACTGGCAATATAAGGATGAGCCCTAACCAGACCTTATCACTATTCCGTGTTGCACCCATCATCATTCTAGTATTAGTCCATCTTAGAGACCAATCAGGGTTTTTGTCATAATGATATTATACAGACATTAGATACAATCCTGACTATAAAGACCACCAGAGAAAAGCAGTAAAAAGTGTCCGTTGTAGACAGGTTGTATATATGTAAACGTGACCATTGAGCATGATGCTGGTACCCCTACACTGACACAAACTAATCAGTCAATCAGCCCTCAGATTCATTGAATTTGACGAAGGAAATGCTTAATAAGGCTACTCTACAGATGACTGTATCTCACAATACACCCAAATACTATCTTGTTCACCCATTCACTTGGCTCTCATTCATTGTTTCAATTGTACCCAGCTTATCAGTGGATAAGACAACTATGTGGTCTGATGTGAATGTGTTGTTAGGCATGATGATACTTTGATCTAATCATCTACTTTAATAATTCATAGAGTATCAGGTGTACTTCTAAACAAGGTCTACTGTCTGGAACCATGCGTCAGGTGTTCGAATCAGCAGCTGACGACTCCCCTACATCCTTTAATATATTGTTATGAATAAATTCCTTAACATCCTAGTGCATGGTGTCATGCTGCCAGATATAATCCAATATCATGCATCCTACATGTCTGTAGTATTCCTATTTGAACTGTATGTTTTGTGGGTCTTCAGAAGGGAATGCTATTTGCACTTTCTTAATACGATTCTTTAAAGGCCAAGTTCACTCCAAAAATAACTTACTTTCAATAGAAGCAGAAAAATCAGATAAACCAATCAAAAAAGTTTGAGCAAAATCGGATAACTAATAAGAAAGTTATGAATTTTTAATGACATGAAAAACTTTGAAAATCACTAGACAAATTGGCAACTCACTAATGAGTCTGTGACGTCATGTCCTCACTATCCACTAATTATTTTCTTTATATTGATAATATAAATTTCCTATTTTCCCCCTAAGAATCTTATTTCTTCATACCAGCATCCAAGTCAGATTGATAGTAATATGTTTTTGTGTGGATGCACTAATATAGAATTTTTTTTTTCCAGTTAAATCTTGAAAATGTGAATTTGATAAACTATTTATATACAAATCAATAATTATGAATATACTATATTCAGAAAATAGTATCAATTCTTCAAAGTTCATAAAGATTTTGTGAAATGTCATGCACGCAATATGATACAAATCATATAAACTGGGCAAAGGCATGGGAAATCAAGTTTTGGGGATAAAGGGAAATTAATGGGATTAAACTATATAAAGCAATTGATAAATAGTGAGGACATGACGTCACAAACTGATAACCAAATTGGCAATTTGTGTAGTGATTTCCATTGTTCCATAGTTTTACATACTTATTCAAAAATTCATTTCTTATTAGTTATCCGATTTTGCTCAATCTTTTTTTGATCGCTTTGTCTGATTTGTCTGCTTCTATTGAAAGTAAGTTATTTTTGGAGTGGATTTGTACTTTAATTTGACGATTTAAAAAAAACATCAGTTCAATAAAAATAAAAATAAATTATTCATTCCTTATATCATCATTGTTTTAGTATTTGTATTATTAGTAGATCCTCAACATTTATTTTCATTAAGCAATCTGTTATCCCACAGTATAATATATTTTCCCCTCCTTTGTCCTAGGTGCCCTGGTTGGATGTCTTCAGCTGCCCATCGTCCTGGCTGTAGATGAACCGATAGGTGGCAGTAGAGGATATTGTACCATGGTATCTCAGGTGATTCCTTGGAGTCTCTTAGAGAGATATTCACCGTACCTCAAGGCATCCAGAACAGGCATCAGGAACTGGTGGCAGGTGGGGTTTAGTTTGTTTCAATATGGGTTCCATATTATAGGGGTCTCCGATGTAATATCAAAATCATATCACGATTATATATATTTATTAAGAAGACTCTCCTCCCTGAAATTGCTTTACCCGCCATAAATTTCCTCTTGGTCATTTTAAATAATAGATTATCGCATAATTATTAATCAAATTTTATTGATTCGGGTTTTAATTTGCATTATGGAAACCAATACCTACATGTACGCTAGAAGTAGAAATATTGCACAAATAAATGAAATATCACTCATACCATCAATCTTTCCTGAGAATTGCCATTTCATTTATTTTGAAGATAAAGTGGTTTTTGCTGAAACTTTTAATGCCACATTCTATTTTTCTCATCTAGATATTGTACATCTCATCAGCGATTGGTGGTGCTGCTATCTCATCCCTTTTCTCTGGTACCTGGTCATCAACTATAGGTGTGCCTCCCCTACATGCACTGCTGGGTGGTGCTATTATGATCTATGGGTCTAGACTAGCCGGTGGATGTACAAGGTATGATAGATTATAAGTATGAACGACCACAGTTCACTCCAGGACTTATCAGGTCACTATGACTGGTCTTTTACACTGGGGTATACGATCGTTGACACGTCGTTATTTTGTTATACTTGAACTATGTTCGTAGTAAATATGTGGTATTTTATTAGGATGCTAAATAAAAAGATGTAACTTAAATAATAACAATGATGATATTGAATGGAATTATAACACTCATGATGTGAATATCCATCACATAGGCCAAGGATATTCAAACAATTAAATAATATCACACAGCATTCAAATTATGAACACTTGTGAAGTCGAATAGACAGGGTGAAGAAATGTATTATGTTAGATTTTAAACGTTTGGTCAATGAAATAAAGTATTAATGGTATTCATTTCGCCAGCTATATTGACTAATGAATCATAATTGTTTTATTTCAGTGGACATGGCCTCTCAGGTATCGGTGCTCTCTCCATACTATCTTTCATCGCCATCCCATCCATGTTTCTTGGAGGTATCGCTACAGCTGTTACCATGACAACACTCGGTATTTACTGAAGGAATCCATCAAGTTCATCTTTGTTTCAAAACTTGATGTTTGACAGTGTTAAGGATATAAATAGTTAAATATTAATTAAGACATAACTTTTCCCAGAATGCTGCAACATAAGATTTACCTCACGGTCCGAGTTAATGGATAAATAAGTGGTTTTAGTCTTATGTTCTTGAGATTATATCTTCAAAGAAAAGCAATTATCTTGCTGATAGAAATTTTGCTGCATTTTTATTGCGTTTACTATTTGTTTATTTATTTATCAATAACTGACACAAACATTGTT
The DNA here is from genome assembly GCA_037976565.1 of Mesocentrotus franciscanus. Taxonomy (NCBI): domain Eukaryota; kingdom Metazoa; phylum Echinodermata; class Echinoidea; order Camarodonta; family Strongylocentrotidae; genus Mesocentrotus; species Mesocentrotus franciscanus. The sequence goes on along the minus strand of CP137669.1, from coordinate 12,285,131 downwards.
GATGCTATATACATCAGAAACTGATTGATTAGTATAAACATGAATTATTTATGAATATATCAAATGACGTATTCAATATTACTTTAAAAAAATGAAATTCAATGTTTAGAGATTCAGACTGATATTAAAAAACACATTTCAAACATGAATAGGAATTCTTTGCCAAATACAATGTACTTGAAAGTACCAACATTATTTGGAATTTATCCTGCTGTTTCAAATTCGTAAGATCATGTCCCTTACTAGTTTAAGAGCACTGTTAAATTTTACATTAAGGTACGTAGTACCCATCTGAATTCATGATGAATAATAAAGCTATGAGGTATTCCGATTAAAACATTCTGCCTTAATACGAATGCTGTCATATTTTGATGTAATTTAATCCACAAGTGCCTAGAGAAAAAATAATAATATATTCTTAAACTGTATGATATGTATTGAATTATTTCTATTTGAAACGTGGCTGCATTATTGCATTTCATTCAGAATATATATTTTGTATATATTTATGTATATAGAAGCTTATGCAAATAACAAACTCCAGTGGGTGTACGGAAGATTCGCAATTTTACATGGAGTTGTTATTTTTTATTCGATCATGATTTTGGTCAATTCCATCACCCACCGAAAGTGTAACATATTTATAATTATTAATATTAGATTTTTCGAAAGGAGAAACGATGAGGTAACATTTTAAATGTGCTACTGTAAATATGATTGATATACAATAGATTTGCATGAAAGAAAGAACGGAACTGTTACTTAATGTATATAGTATGAAGTATGAATATTGTGAAATTTCATATTGTTAACAGACAGGGAGCTACCTCTTAACAAGGACTATGTGGTGATTTTAACAGTACTATGAACCGGGCATAAAGAAACGGAAAACGAAATTAGGGCGGAATTGGTGATAATAAGTCCTGATTGTTGATATTGAACACAATGCAGGAGTAGTGAAATATAGCGTAAACACTTAAACCTTCAAAATTGTACAGTGATAACCAGAAACAGATGTTGAAAACAGATTCTTGAAAATGTAAATGAGGCTTCAATTCACAATTCGTAACAGTTTTCCTAGAAAACGATCATGCTGGTAATATACGAACTCATTTACCCCCTATACAGCAGCGCATGTAACTCAGAAAGATATAATTGTTAAGATTATTAACCTATGTCAAATTCACCAGGCTTTTTGAAGAAAGTCTGTCTTCTAAATTCAAATTGTTTTAAATCAGCAATTCAAAATAATAATCACAAACAATGAATTTGAATGGCATGGCAATCCCGATACGCTACCACGTTGTATTTGGTCTTTGTTGACCGTATGCCTGTATGACAGCGAATTACCATATTCCTTGGGAGAAAATACCTCCCTCTAGCTGCTTAGTCAAATAATGATCTCTTGATGTTTAATGCTATGCTGCAAAAGAAGAAGAGACATCACCTTATATTTTTGTCCAAACATATGCTGCAGTTTATTTTGAAGTTGCGATGTTGTTACTGTATAGTTTTATTGTCCCAGAGCTCTTCTTTCCGCCTACCATTTTGTAATTTCAAATCAGGAGCATTGATAGTTTTCGTCTATTTATATTCCTCTGTGGCTATCTACGATGGGAGATTGAGGTTGATATTTATCTGGGCCCCGTATTACAAAGAGTTGATATCAATCGCAACTATTTGCCATTGATATCAATCGTAACTATGTACATATGAGATAGGACACTGCAAACTTGCGATTGATTGGAGGACTTACGATTGATTTGGATCAATCGTAATTTGATGCAATTCAATATATCACAACCTTTCAATCGATTTAGTTATAAATTATTTGATGCCCAATATCTACCCGAAACGATGTATTCAACTCTTTTTATTACTTAAATTGATTAATTCACCATTGCTTTGCAATGCTCTTTTGTAAAATCCTATCGAAATCAAACGCTTTATCAAAGGCCTTTCTTTTATATATTTAAATATTCTTTCTTCTGCTGAGCAACAGTTCGATTTAGCAGATATCCATGCCTATGGTGGTGAAATGATAAAAACTACAGTCAATAAACGTATTGTTGCCATCGAATTCAACAATTGACTTTCGAATTTCACGTGCCGCAATGGAATACGCCTCGTCCAATAATACATGCAAGCACATGTCCAGCCTTGAGTAAACGCACATTTTCGAATAGATTTATCTATGAAATCTCACATTAAATTTTCCCTTTTCCAGAACAATGATCCACCTGAAAGTTACCTCAAATATATAACTTATCTTCTATGGTGTATATTCTGATAAACATAATATATGTTAATATATGGTAATTTATGTTGAAGTTACTTTTTGACATAAGTGTTGTTGGTCTACTGTTTTATACTTCTTATTTGCTGTTTACATTATGAAGTTTGTATACTCATATTTGTGATTTTTATCAAAGAGATGTATTCAATAACTATAAAGCTTGTACTTGATAACATGTGACCATCATTTTGTACAAGATCATACTGGGTACATGGAATATTAACTAAATAAAGGAACATAATAAGCAGTATTTTTTTGTTTAACCCTACTGTTGTTTTATAGAAGTAAATCACATTTATCATCTACGTGATGTCATAAATCTTTAGTGCTTGTCCAGTAAAGAAGTGCTGCATGATTGTTGAACCTTATACATGTATTTTTAAAACCAATCAGCTATAGACTATTTGATACAGTGGCGTAGCATGGTCTAGTCATTAGAAAGGGGAAGGGTCTTGTCTTGGTAGACAAACCGCGAGGGAAATTCCTGGAGATCGTGTAATCTTCTCTCTTTCTCTCTCTCTCTCCCTCCCTCCCTTGTGACCTTTATATAAAGAAAAAGGTTGTCACCATAAATTTACAAAGAAAGCTTATTTTTGTTAAACATACCATTTTATATTGTGTTCATAGTTTTCCAACCACATTTTGCAGATAACCAGTTATTCATGTTGTCCCCTACCTCAAGTCATGGTTTTAACAAACACTTCTCCATTGTTAGCTCTCATTGTATTCTCTACACATGTCTCTAAGACCATGATACAACATACAATAATGAAAAGAGCAACAAAAATTGTTTGTTAATCATCAAGTTACTTCATTGAATTCACTGATATATTTCACACACATGACATTAACATTAGTTAAGCAATAAGCACTTCTGATAAACTCATTTACAATGAACATGGAGAAGCCTGTTAACAGAGAAGGAAGGACAAGAGAGATGGAGGGAGGGAAGGAGGGAGAGAGAGAGAGAGAGAGAGAGAGAGAGAGAGGGGGAAACAAAAAGAGAGACATAGAGTAAACAGAATTCAAAATTGAAGGTACCTGAATATATACTGTACATGATATACTATCTTCTTATTGTAAATACGAATACAGTTGTGAACAGATATGTTTTCTGGGCATCAAAAAATATACCTTAGAATATTTTAAAAGAGTAATTTGTAATTTTTATGGGGCTTGTTTAACTAAAATTTACAAAATTCTATCATACTCCAGATATAATTATGAAGAATGATGCATAAAATGATTAATACAGCCCTTTCTAACTTCTAACATACTATAATGTAAAAAGTTGTAGGAGTTTGCCCAGAAATTCACCAATCTGATCACAGGAGATGTATAAACAAACAGGCTGAACATTTGTATAAATTCACAATATAAAAATATGACATACATGACTAAAAGACCCTTCATTGGCTATGATAGATGTCATCTGTATGCCTTGCATATCAATGCTTACATGGATAAACTGACCTTTTAGGTGATACCCTTTTGCCATTACCACCAAGTACATGTATATATATATATTGCTCCATGCACTTACCTCTTCCATAAATACAAATATTTACTAGATTAACCAATACATCATGTTCAATAATGTTCAATAAATACAGTATCACAGAAGCAATTGTAACTGAATATGGTAAGCATGAACCAGAATATGGCTTGTTTCTGTATTACAATCCAGTCATGATTCTGTCATTTTTTTTCTTCCAATGGTGAAAAAGAAGAAAAAAGAAGCTATTAATCTCTTTACCGCTTTAACTATATTTTTTTTGTTGACTTACTTTCACATGCAAGTTTTACTTTCAAGAACATGGATATAAATATCTTGAAACAATCAATATCGATGGACTTACTGACACAAAGAAGCTGGGTAAGAAATAAATCATATCATATTTCCAAATAATATTCTCTGAAGACATAAAACAAACATCATCTAAATGGTGAATCAATGTGTCAAAAATGATTCTCATGTTTTAGCACCGTCTAGTGTTTAAAAAGAAATTTATACATTTCTACTGCTTGGTTGAAGGTAATTTAAAAAAAAGAAGGGTTGTGAAGGGTCCACTCACAGATAAAAATGTAATAACATTGATAATTTTTTCCATTTGCAAGGCTTATAATAAAAAAAGATGAACAAAAAATCTTTCCTTTAAGTTCATTGTTGTCACAATACAATGCATTTCATATAAAAGCCAGGATTGCACAGGAGAAAGAAATGAAACATTAATATCAGTATTCATAATATATTGCACAAATATCTAATATCATTTTCAAAACTTTATACTGAGAGCACCCAATAAAACTAATCTCATTTCCACATACACTTGAAGTAACTAATGGAAATTCACAAAAATAACATTAAATACTAAATAGTGAATTTCAAAAGTAAAAAAAACACAGCATCAGAAATAAGAAGAGGTATTCTAGCTTAGCTACATTGTCAACCATGAGTTACATCATCAAAGTCTTTATGATTAGGATAAGTTCAAAGAACTAACATTCTTTTTTTTGTAATGAGCGCACTCCTACAAAGAGCTCTCTTCTTTTAATTTCAAAATCAAGAAGTAGTTCATTAGAAAAATTCCTAGTTCATTAGAAAAGTTCCTAATTCACTAATTCCAAGCATGAAATTAGTTAAGACTCAGCAATAAATGTGAACCATTTAAGTAGTAGGTGTACATTTGCCATTTCCTTTACTCAAATAATAAATTGCTCAATACTCTCTGTAACATTCTATTAATCACAATTACCTTGATTTGTACTTCATGATCTTGTGCAATGTAAATCACACCGGCAACAGTTATGATGAATACAATGTGGTCCTGGGAGATTAGTTGTGTAGCATAATTATAAAGAGTTGATAAAGTCTCCTCACTTAGGCTTACAATAACCCAAGCCCCTATTTTTAGGTCTCATGTAAGCCTGGACTGGTTCTCGTATACCTGCTCCTTCTGCTCCTAGTCCAGAACCTGGTGTCCAGCCCATGCTCTGCAGCATACGACTCCCAACACTGGCTGAGGATAAAGGTTCGGCCTCCGCTCCTACAGCAACTATAACAAATACAACATATGAATAAAGATGAGGTCTTCATACATGTATGAATAAACATGTGACTGCATCTTTAAAATACATGTATGAATAAACATGAGATTTTCATCTTACAATGTATAACACATGTTTACATCTTACAAATACATGGATGAATCTTATAAACATACATCTTATAAATATAACATGAGAATATAAACAAGATGTTTAACCTTACAAATAATGAATAAATATAACACATCACTAACAATCATGTTTTACCAGTAATCATAAAAATACTAATATGAACAAACATGAGTTTTTGATCTCACTCATACAAAGTACCTGTAGAAGTAACTCCAGGTGGTGGTGACCTTCGTCTGCGTTTAGCAATCTGTGGGTAGAAGGACTGGCGAGATTTGATGACGGCATCATTCTCCATGCTGCCTGTCTGATAATTCATGACAGTATGCCTATAATGCAGAAAATCAATGTCAAAATCAACCAGCAGCCATAAAGTATGGAAATATATTCATTATCTCATTTATGTAGAATGGAAAACAGGATGCTTTGGGCCTGTTGTCTGAGACAAGGAGAGAAAGTGAGTGGAAAATGCTATCCATATCAATCCATATATATCTTTCAGATAAACAGAAGTTATACATCTATCAACTATTATACATACTTGTATAAAATAGTGAATAACATGGCAGTTTGTCCTACATCCTGCTAATTGTCAAAACGACTGATTGATTGATTCTTATCTTCCCCATCACTCAGAGAAAGGGGCCTATTGAAGCTTCTGTTGATGTTACTCTTGGTTTAGTACTTAATCCATCACCTACAAGTCTATGTGAAGTACAGTACTCAGTAGTCAAAGGGAGAAGCATGCACCTACCTAGTCTTAGTTAAGACTGATTTGCTCTTTTGTCCGCCTCCCTCTGTTCTTACATCCAGTGCATACATGGAAGCCAGCTGGAAGACCTGGTTTCTTTCTCTTGATTTGGATGAATGAAGACTAAGCCTGTTTATCCATAAAATAACAGACAACTACATATTAGTTTACATTTGATAAAAAGCACCTATATACATGTATATGTAAGTACACATTTGTCTTGTAACATACATAGTAAAAACATATTACTGGTATTTTGTCAGAGCATTGTCTATAAACCAAAATGTCAGTTTTAATCTCATTAAAGTAAATATTATATATCTAACAATCAACATTACATGCTGCAAAATCAGTTGAAAATCTTATGGGCTGCAGAGAAATATATAGATAACACACACTGAGAGAAACATGTCCACAAAAAAAATATGTTCATGAAGAGAGAAAATAAAAAGTAAAGACAAGTTTTGAGCCATTTACAGAAATACCTGTATGTGTTTGCCAAACATGCAGCTAAAAAAAAATGTATGCTCAATTCCATCCATAAAATATTAATTTCTGTAAAATATCAATACTATCGTATTCCAATTCAATTTCAAGATGTAATCTTAACACAAAGAGTGACTGGCAGAGAATCTAAGCTCACTACTTACTCTTGTTCAAATGGATTGTGAAGAAAGCGAACAATCTTCTCGTTGAAAGATGCCATGCTGGATTTCTTTAACCTCTGTAGAAAGTCAAGAGATATTGATTGGGTGATAAGTTACTATTTCTAGTATATTATGTTTCTAGCAATCCAACTCTTTAACAGACTATAAAGAAAAGAGGGAGAAAAAAACCCATGGTACACATGCAAATCCTGTATACAATGGCAAACAAAAAGATATTAAATCATAGGACTGATGTATATGATAAAAGAAAAAAATGTTGATAGTAATGAAGGAATTGATTTTTTAGAATAAATGAGCATTCATAATTGATAATTTCTCTTTTTTTACATTAAATAATAAACATAGAAGCACAATGCTCAATTTAATATCCCTGAAGCATGAGCTTCCCTTTTTTTGAGTACTAACTCATCCATATAGTTGAAAATGATTCAAAATATATGTTTAGTGTAGGATTAAAAAGAAACAGGCTTACATTTAAATTTGGCATAATAATCATTTCTTGAAAATACATACATGTGACCGATAGTACATGTAACCTAAAAGTACACACATTGCTTATTTATCAAAATTTTTGTCATTTTAAACATTTAAAAGACACATCTGTTTCAGGAAAACAAACTTCTGGAACATATGACAGGGCTTGGGTATTATGAATCCATATTTAGACTCATTTACCAACATACCTTAGCTTTAAGCCTTTGTCTGCAACCTCTCATGATGGAAGGCTCCTCTAAGCCATGACAACCTCGTAGTTTAGCATGAAAAGCTGGAGAAAAATAGAAATGAACAGAAGCAATAATAAGCTGAACATTGTTTTTGTTTTAGGTATTTTTTCTTTCTTCAGAAATTAGAATATCATAAGAAGTTAAAATGTGAATAATCTGCAATTCATCATTTCAACAGATTGATGTCAGTATGCTTGACAGAAAAAAGCCATAATACCAGAGCTGCCATCTTTCACCAGAAAATGACAATGTTATGGCTGAAAATTAGTTTAAATTTAGGGAATCAGATTTCTAACAGAATTACAACACAGTAACTGGGTCTTTAGAAATCTTTACTACCGGTAAGTATGAAACCTTCCATATGCTGCTCAATTTCTGTATGAAATACTGATAATTCCACAAGGTAGTCTACCGGTATACAAAATTACAAATGATGGCTGCACCGATTATTTCTTTACCGAAATAAATAACTGAAGATTTTTAGATACTTACATCTCTGTGCTGGCTTGGATAGATGCTGAAGGCTACCACTGAGGATGCTGTTAAAGGTTTGATCCTGCTCGTATTCCTCTAGAGTCTTACTTTCCCACCAAGGCATGGTAGGTATACCTGATACATTCCCTGGCTCATGAAAGAAATCACTCTGCTCATCATCACCTGTACATGGTAAGACAATGGCAAATATTTCATTCATTGCCTTCCTACAAAGCATTTCATACAATCAAGCTACAGGTCTATCTCTATCCAATCAGACAACGATTTATATAACCTTGCCTCCTTACTGAAATTTAGGCATGGGTTACCATTGTTTAAATATACAACAAGACTTGGTGACCAAATTCTCTCCATGATACTATAATACTTGATTGAAACAACATTGGGTAAATTTTTTGTTATACGCACTGCATACATGTAATACATGTACATGTATAGGTACATGTACATGTAGATATGTATGTGCTATAAATGTTGTCTACACATGTCTCAAGCTGAATTTGTTTTCAAACAATCTAATTCATCAACGAAATGACTGAACTATCAATTAAGGATGAATCTTTGTAATTGAAGAGAACATGATGGCAAAATGGTAAAAAATGACACAATAATGCATCACAGTAACATGAACAGAGAGAGAATGGAGCATGGGGTAAACTATTTAGTCTGTATGATACCTGTTGTCTAGTGTATAAACTTTACCTTCTCTTCCTTCATCATTTGTATAACCATCTTCATCTTCATCTTCATCTTCATCTTCATCACTAGATGACATATAACTGCTGCTTAATTCCCTGTAATGGAGACAAAACGAAAAAGATTTCTCAGTTTTATGCTTTTTATTCACTAACATGACTAGACGAGGTATTAGTTCCAACAACATGCACATTATCATAAATTTGTTTAGATGCTGACCAGATCTCATGGCTGATTTCGGAAACATTACAATAAAATAAGGACATGTCAAGTCACAAACTAATTATCTTTATCTCTTTTCAATTATGGTTACTCACACAATAGTTGGATACGTCATAAAATACATTTTGTTTCAATTTTTTATTTGTACAATTGCTACCTCCCCCGACCCCCATTGTAGTTCTTGTCACTAAAAGACCAATTCACATTTTATAACTAATTATCAGCAATTAATTCTTCAACTTGTCTTTAATCATTTTATTAAAACCCCTCTGCACTAGTTTGACATGAAGGGATTAGAACTCTCTGCGAGGTCACTGGCAGGTGGTTATCTCATCAAATCAGCTCTCAATTAACATGAAAAAGGGCATCATGGGGGATCAACGGGTACTGCTTAGGCATTGTTGGATGTATAGAGGGCGCAAGTAGCTATAAGTAGTGCAGTGGGGCTTTAATGAAATTTCAGGATTATAATATATATTTTTATATATGTTAAAAAATGCAACAAAAAAAAGAGTACCCCTAAAATAACGAGAGAACAGGGCCCCGTCTAAAAAACAGTTACGATTGATCCGAATCAATCGCGAGTCCTTCAATCAATCGCAAGTATGCAGTCTCCTATCTATTATGTACATAGTTGCGATCAATATCAATCGCAAATAAGTTGCGATTAATATGAACTCTTTATAAGACGGCCCTGATGTTCATAAAAATGTTGCAATAATGTAGACACATAGCATGGTCTGCATTTACTCACTCATTCTTCGGCGTTAATGGTTGTCTCATGGTAACATCACTATCATTACTAGAGCAGTCCATATTTTTACTCTCTGCAACTTCTGTAGATGTTGCCCCATCAGAGCTGGATGATCTAGTCCTTTCCTTTGATACAGGATTACCAACCAAATCACCAGCTTCAGTTCCTACTTTATCCTGCTTTCTGGAGCACACTTCTTTGCCTTCGGTAATGTCTTTAAATTCTTCCCTTGGCTGAGATAGGTCCATTGGGTTTAACTTAGATTTCAGTTTGTTACCAGTTTTTGTGGATTTAGCAAGAAGAATATCAAATTCAAACTCCCCATTCATCTTAGATGCATCATCAGTCTTATCAAGTTTCCTTGGACGCACTTTCTTGACACGAGGGCGCTTGTGGAAAATTTCTGGCACAAAATCTGGCATCGATGAGCTACGGACCATACAACCTGAACTTGATGGTATTGAATCCACAACCATACGTTTAAAACGTTTCTTCCGTTTATTGACAGTTTTCTTGAGCATTGTGTGATTTTCTGTGACGGAGTCTGATTCACCATAAAGGTTGCTTGATGATGTCATATTGAGAGATGATAAACGTTTCATCATGGCAGTATCATCTGATCCAGAGTCACTTTTATTTTGTTGTTGCTGTGATGTTACATTGTCCATGTAATCTTTCAAAGCTTCGTCCAGACTTGAATCTGATCCTTCACTGTACTTAATGGCATTCTCCCATATAGGATTTGGATCCAGACGTCTCTTTCGTCCTCTCCTCTTCCTTGACTGACGTCTTACTGATTTGGGGCTATTGAAATCAGATGTTATGCAGTCCTTACCTGAACTAGCCTTTGAAGCCATTCCAAATCTTGTTAGTCTTTATTATGAATGAGGTAATAAAACACTGCACTTAGTTGAGCTCATTCACACACCCCCTTTGTGTAATGACATCCTGCATTCCCTAGTGATATAAAGAAAGAGGAAAAAATAATAAATATGCCATGCCATCATTCAAATATAATTTGAACACTCTGAATTAAAAAGCTTTGAGGCTACTAAAGAGAATTTAAGAGATGATTGGTAATATAAAATACAAGAATAGCAACAAATACAGACACTAAAGTTTTGTTAAATTAAATAGGCGAATGCTTGGTGTGTACAGAAATAAATCACCTCTATAGTACTGTACAGAGACTGAAGTACGTCGTAAGGGTTATCGTTTAAAAAAAACGGGCAGATTAGCTGAAAGTAAGTCGCTATATTTTGTCATTTTTTATGTTTTACAATGATTTTCAATGTTATTTTGAAATTATATGAAAAGTAGATCTATTTTGCTAAATATATTACTCATTGTGGATGTAGTATCGAAATAATATCGCTAGTGATATTCGTTTGTCTCGCAATGTATGGTCAATAAGGGATCTAAAAGATCACGACGTTTTGTCGCCGCTGCAACACGTCAGGTGCTTACATTAGATTTTATCACCTGACGAAGTGTTGCAGAGGCGCACAAAACGTCGTGATCTTTTAGATCCCTTATTGACCATACATTGCGAGACAAACGAATATCACTAGTGATATTATTTTTGATAGATCTATTTTCTTTCCAATCATATTTTTTAATATCAAAGTATCAAACTGTTAAGTCTAGATCTAGATAAAGAACAAAGGAAATGCTCTCGCCTGCATTACGCAATTCGATATGATGAAAAATTGATGTTGGGACATTATTTATAGGCAGGGTGGCCCATTAGCAGGCCCCCAATTGAAATCCTCTGAATATAATCAGCATTTTGAAGTGAATATTGACTAAGAATCATCAGAAGAATTATTTACTATTATTTGTACCAAGTTTGATAACTTTCATGAAATATGAACAAATAACAAAAATTGATTTATCAATTCTCATATTAAGTTGTGAAAAAATAATCCAAGTCTACTGACCTAAAATGACCTTTGACCTTGACTTTGTGACCTGGAATTTGTGTCATATGACTTGTGATACTTCATAACCCTTGGGTATAAGTTTCATGGAATTTGAAGTTAATTTTGAACAAACACTTTTGAAATTATGCTAAAAATTCAAAATCTTGATGTTGATGCCACAACAAAGTCTAAGTTTGTTGACCTGAAATGACCTTTGACCTTGACTTTGTGAACTGAAAATTTGAATCCAAGACAACCCGACCCTGGACAACTCGCACAATACCCTGGACAACTCGAACAGGTCGAGTTGTCCAGGGTTGGGTGCTCGACCCACTTTTTCCCCCCTCATGATTTCATGATCTAAAATCCCTCATTTTAGATAAAATTGTCATTTTATGTATTAATTATGCTTTTATCAGCACAGTCATGACAGGAAAAATGGTAATTTTGAATATTTTCATAGCTGTTCTATTGAATAAAGTTTATTTCCCTTGCAACGAGAATTTATTTTTGGCAAACCGAAGGCCTACGATCGCCAGATAACTCGGTATTAAGTTCATTTTTCTGTCTCAGGAAACGTTTTAATTGTAGGAATATGCTGTTATGTATCTTTACATTCCAATATTACCTTTCCTCTACCTCAGCAAAATTATCGCTTGCCTCAAGATTACTAGTAAACATAACACTTTTAAGATTGTGCAGTCGCTGTGTGACGGTGTACTATACGGTACCGTGTGTCAATGGCTGGCCGGCAGCCGCGGCTGTCCAGACTCTCATAAATCATGAGGGGAAAAAAGTGGGTCGAGCTGTCCGCAAACGCACCCCACCCTGGACAACTCGACCTGGTCGAGTATTGTGCAAGTTGTCCAGGGTCGGACTGTCTTTGGGTCGGGTTGTCTGGACCCGAAAATTCTCACATGATTGGGCAATTGGGGATACTTGATAACCCTTTAGTCCAAGTTTCATTGAATAAGAACTTATAAATATAGTTATAGACCTAGATCTAGTTATACTTTCCAATTCATATTAAAAATTTTGTGAGCTGTCTGTGAGCTGTGTACATGTATGGGGAAGGTTGTACGGCATCGATGCAAGCAGCAATGCCATGCCATGGCAATGTTGTAAAATGGCATTTAGTATGCCAATTTCTTGTACCCTTTCGTGGACGCGTAAGTACATATGTGTAACCAGGCAGCGGATATTTTACCAGCATGCCAGGATTCACACTATGTACACATCTTGGATGCGCTTACGTGCCATCCATCGCCACCTAGCTCTCGAAGTGCCTATAAGCATCCTGGCCTGGGCTGTCTCCTCATTCTGAATCTTGAGCTGCAACGTTGACAACCCATCACGGTGGTTATATAACTCCGCTATCCATCATCTAGTGTAAGCTACTAAACCGTAAGTACCGTTTTACTTTAGCAAGCACAGTACTCAGTAGACAGAAATAACCGTCTGGTATGGGTCATTCTTTTATAATATAATAATAAATAATAACAACGTTTCTTATAAAGCGCTTACCACCGAAGTCTCTAAGCGCTAAAACTGACATTTGTTGACATTCCCCATACGTATACACAGACGTAAAATTAGTACGCCTCGCACAGGGGAGAGAGATTGAGCCGATTGTGACCCACTTTTTCCCCCGAAACTTTCTCCCACGATTTTCTTTATTTAATAATTTAGATCTAATTTTCTGATTTATAAATCAGATAGAAAAAAAATGTATTTTTGTTCTCCTGTACAGTTCTCAAAGTTTTATTACCTATTTCCAAATGCGAAATTTACGGACTTACGTATATGAGTTACCGGTATCCATTTTTTATCTCAGAACCAAGGAAACAGTACGTTCATGTATTCGAAGGTAGCGTACGAAGGTGCTAGGCTGGCAAGGCGGCGCTAGTGTAGTTCCGTATCCATTTTTTGACCCGTCCTCTACCAAAAAATCAACTAAATCTTCATCAATTGTTCAAAAATTGGTCATGATTTAAAAGTCGTTATGTTTCTTACCTCTTTCGTGTCAATTTTCTTATCTTTTTTGGAGTATTTTTCCTAAAAACGAAGACTTATAATATACACTCTCTCACGGGATTCACCGTTTTTCACGACAGACTGCTGCACAATACAATTGCATACCCAGTACCGTACGTATATGCGTACCGCTATACGGTATATACAATTGCATTGTACAGCAGTTTGCCGTGAAACCCGCGGTCCCGTAAGAAAGTGTATATTATAAGTCTTCGTTTTTAGGAAAAATACTCCAAAAAAGATAAGAAAATTGACACAAAAGGGGTAAGAAACATGACGACTTTTAAATCATGACCATTATTTGGACAATTGATGAAGATTTAGTTGATTTTTTGGTATGTTTTAGTAGGGTATCTCCACGCCGGAGTTACGGGTCAAAAAATGGATACGGAACTACACTAGCGCCGGCAAGGCTGGCGGCCTCATGAATAAACATGATATATGACGTCACGAACGTCATCGCACTTACTGCCTGGAATACTGGTCCGCGCAATGCCTACTCTAGATCCTAGCTTGAGGGGGTGCTAGGCTGAATGGAGAGGGTTCTAGGCTGGATGTAGTTAGTGCAAGTTTAATTGAATTCATGCTAAGAGTAAGACAGTAGAGTCTAGGACTAAGACTAGAGATAGGCCTAGATGGAGTTAATTGATGTATGAAGGGGTGACCAAAGTTCGCGGACATTTTAGAACATATCACAAAATGTGATATTCGATCTATGATTTCTCATATTCTACACAAATTTGTTTATTTCAATTATTACCAAACGAACGGCAAAGTTTTTTTACTACAAATTGGGTCAACTAGAAAATTTATCGTCGAAGGATTTCGGAGATATCGCGATCTAAAAATTCGATGTCCGATCGTGCGTCGCGCTGCATCTAAAAGTCTTAAAAACAACGAGACCTAAGTTCACGCACGGGGGTTTACAGCTGATTTATACAAAAATGCGATACATCAAAAATAAGGTAATTTCATAATTTGCAAGGCAAGATATCATACAATCAGTTGGTACCACTCTTTACTTACAATTTTGAGGATATCTGCTCTCAAAATGAAGATTTCCAAACCCTTCTCGGTAAGTTGATAATTTGTCGGAACGGATGCAAATGACTGCAAAATTTGCCGATCTTTTGTCAATATTTTCACAATGTCGCACCCAATTCCAAAGAAAATTTCGTTTCTGGGTAATTTTATGATCCTCTTTCCATTGGTGATATCAGATTTTCGAAATCTTACCGATTTTTTGAGAAAGCGAACTTTGGTCACGCGCGAACTTTGGTCACACCATCATACATTTCTAAGGCTCAATGACAATGGACTCATTGATATTAGAAAGAGTAATTTAAAAATTAAAATTGTAAGTCTACTGTCAAACTTGCAGATCAGCCACATCGGCATGATTGTGTGCATTTGTGTATTATAAGTGTTATGACTATTCATGTGTGCAAATGCTGCCTAGTATTAACACGTAGTGCAGCGCTAGATCTAGAGGTCAATACGCATTAGCATTGACTCTCTAGACTAGAGTCTAGGCTATGCTTTGCTGGAGTGCTATCAATCATCTAGATCTGAATAAAGTTACTTATTACGTTACGGTTACATACTAAGTTACACATTTTATACTGATTACCCATACTGTCTATGAACACGTTTCGAGAAGTGAATAATTTCACATTAGGACAAAATACTCAGGTAATTGTTTAGAAACTTACGGCATTTTGTAGACCAATATATTCCTGATAATGAAGTCCACGGCATAAAATCCATAATATTTAGATAATGGTACGGTGTGTGGAATAAGACAAATCACAACGGAAAAAAGGGATCGCAGTTGAAATAGAGTCTATAATAAAAATCACTTTTAATAATAATGTTTGATGTTTATTCCGTCAAAATTTGTACAACAATTTGCGAACCACGCGAAATCCTCATTTAAGGTGTATTTTGACTTCATTAGAAATCCTCGTTTAGGGGGTGTCTGGAAAACCTGTGGTCACGCATGCTTACAGTATTTCTACATGATGAGACCCCCGGGACATTGTGTTATTGGTTCATCCGAGTTTTTAAGCCACATTGTTAATTTTGAAATTAAGCCTTTTTGTAACTTATTACCCGATGAGCACAATCATGTAACATTTTAGGGACCAGGCAGAAAGATCCATGAAAAACATTTATCGTGAGCCTTGTTTTTAATATACCCGGAAGTGCGAAACATTGCATCACTTATCGAACGCATTGAGAGAAAATCATGTAATACCCAAACTTTTGTTTTTCTTCAAATCAAATTTATTTAGAATTCTCAAAGCAAATACAAAATAATTGATGTGATGGCAATAAGGATTACACAGTAATACAAATGATACATAACATAATAAGTGTTATAACATGTTTCAATTCAATTGTATACATCTCGCCATTTATCAAGAAATAAAACAAATTATTCGTTCAAGGTCATAAAAATATTCCAACTGTTTCTTAAATAATTCAAAAGATAATCTACTATTTTTACCTTTTGTAGAGAATATATAGTACTTTGCGCATAAAATAACAAAATTCAAGTGACAGAAATTTCCTCCAGAAATTCCAAATATAAATGTATTCATGGTCAATATAATTTTATTATTTAAAGTGTGTTCCTAAAATTGTAATATAAATAGATGGGTTACAGGACATTCCCAGAACAAATGAGCGATTGATTCAACACTATTTAAATAAAAAAAAACACATTGATCAGAATGTAATATACCTACCAATTTCAAATATTGATTTACCCCAAGAATATTATGTAATATTTCAAACTTAAAATAACGCAATACCATCTTACATGTATTGTATTTCATTAAGCATATCACTAATATCAATATTATGTTCATAAACATGATCAACACTTCACATTTTATAAGTCGAATAACAAACGAAAATCTTACATGTCTAGTTTATATTAATTTCGTTATGAAGAGGTTAGAGCAAGCTCTCATGATCGAAGACGGTGGCTGTGCATAGCCGCCAACCCTGGCCTGGGACAACACCAGATGAATGAATGAATATATCAAAAAAAAGACATTGATAAGAGAAGATAGTGTCACGATGTTTTACGTCTATTTATTTTTATCTCGTTACATCAACAATAAATTTTAACTTATGAAGTAAACAATACATATGATTCATTCTGTGCAATATGTTCATGTTATAGTTGCAATCATTTAAAACTTTAAAATTGATCAAGACTTCACTCCTTCACTCCGTTCCCGACTCCACTCCTAAGGCTCAACAAGTTATGAATGAGGAAATCTAAGGCCTTATTGGAACGTACGCTATATTCAAAAGGGTGTTGAACAACAGTTTGTGGGGCGTGGTCAGAGTGGGCGTACTCCTTGTTGTATACATAGAACCAACTCTTTGGCTTCAGTCAGATCAAAATTACTTAAATGTATAACAACAACAAAATCATCTTAAGGCAATATCAGTAGCCTTGTCCATAATCCTTTGAAAAGTGTGCGAATATTATAATGGCGTAACCTTAATAAATACTCCAAAATTAAATATTTCTTTTGTAAATTCGTCGCTGCATAATTGTGTTTATACTGAAACTTAAAACATACACTGTTTATAGTAGGGTCTAGAAAAAACATCAGGATGCTTCTCAACTGCCCCTTTTTTATAACTTAGTTAATTTCCGTTCTTAATATCTTACATACTAGACATTAAGTACATTAAATAGATTTAAATTGTCCTCTTCTCCTTTCTTGTAATTGATGCAGTTTATGCGCAGGCTAAAATAAGAAGCCGTCGTTAGCCGAAATATATCATCGAGGAAAGACACTGAAATCAGTTATTGTAACATCAGGAAATCGGTTAAACAATAAAAACAGATGATACTCATAAAACATGGTTTGAGCAATGTTCGGCGTTTTGTGACAGTTCTTGTGGCTATCTATGAATCAATAAATGAATGAATCAGTGCATCAAACAAAGAATGTGATGTCATCATGTCAATGTATTAATACTGTTCTTTTTGAGGGACATGCAATAATCATGATTACCTCAGCATCGGTTAGGTACCCTTGTACCTACATCGAGAAGGACAATGTTAACACCGAGCAAGGATTAAACCTATAGGACATCTAATATGAACGTCAAGAGCCTTCACCAATACATACCACAATCGCGAAGACTTCCTAGAAATCAACTCAATAGCAAAGTCAGTGTTCCATAGAAAATCATGTTCGAATTGTTGTAAAGTTGAAATATTTCAATAGGTAATGGACAAGGCTATTTATGATTGCCTCAGGATGAATTTTCGAAAGTCTTTTCTATCATGTTCAATCAAAAGTAATTTCACAAAAGTTAAAACAAAGAATGTAACATTTATACATGCGCATGAAATACATCGCTTATTAATTACCCTTAAAACTATTCTTCAGGAAAAACCACTACTAAAATCTTTAGGTAAATTGATGAACGTTTCGTTCAGGGAAATCTAATATTTATTTTCAAAAGGCATAATAGTAATTATACCACGGTAAGAATAACTCAAAGATCATAAATAACTGGTGGAGTTTCGTCTAAGGATTTCCAGGCCATTGTCACCTCCCATCATCTTGCTTCTCATAATTTCTCAGGCTGATTCCTGAACAAGACGTAGGGCCTACAGTAAATGGCATATTTCAGGCAATTTCTAAATCATTTTAAAATCTTTATTTCTTATAGTATTACTTCAATCCATTCAATGTGTGTTGATTGTGTCAAGTTGATACCGTGTAATGATCGGAAGAGTGATTGGGAGGTCTTATTCTCTTTTTGTATCATCATAATAAAGCCGTCACCGCTGCGTTTCTTGCAAGCCTGTTAGATAAAATACAAACAAAATAAGATTTAGGTGTTTTTATATTTCCAATTTCTCTTTTATTGCCTTTTAGATTCATATCTATGGATTATCTATAAGCAATTACTATCAAAGTATTAAAGATTCATAACTTCTGTTATTTTTTTGTTGGATTTTTCAAAAAAGTTTTCACTAACTTTCTTTGATTTTCAAAATTAATCAAAATGAACTTGATTACAGGTTAGAGTTCTATAAATTCTATTGGGAATATATATATATATATATATATAATCTTTTATTTTTGTTATTTTGGTAAAATATATTATACATAGTATATTTTGTTCGATTTTCGACAAAAAATGGACTCCACAATTATTCCATATATTATGCACCACCCTCTGAAACGTTATTGTTGTACTTTGTATTGAACGTATTGCAAAGTGCCCTTTATCACAATCATGTTTTTGTGTGTCATTATCTTCAGTATGTTCATCACTTGTCATTAGTATATTGAAGTTGTGATATGAATGTAGCTACCAAGCTTACCTGTAGTGTTTCCTTGACTAAGGCCTTGCCTAAACCTTTGCCTGTAATAACGAAAACAAATACAAGAGATAAATCATGACGTGTAAACGGTAATTGCCTAGTTCAAATTGCACTACCACGATTTTCTAGCAGAACAAAATTCTGTCTCCTGTACACTTAAAATGTCAGGTCAGTCGTAGAGGTGTATACGGGCTGTGAGTCTACCATGCACAAGCAGGGTTGATCAATCAAATAATGGACTCGTATGTCCATAATTAAATAAAACTATGCATTTTCTTTGCTTTCTTTCTCCCAAACATGTAAAAATCAGTGTGTTTACATGTAGTTGTGATTATTCAAGTTCTAGATTATTGTATAATAAATAGTAGTCTTCACATCTCCTGCTATATAATCCTCTAAAGTAGTAGAACAGATCTTATTTTCAATGATTGTAGGCTATTATCTGAGGTCATACCTTTTGTTAATAGAATTAAGTGTTTGTGAGAGACAGGCGGACAAAATATGGCAAACATCATAGAGGGGCACGGGCGGGGGGCACATCCCTACATTCTTTTCAAATAAAGGAAAGATATAACTCGAATATATAGAGGATTATCTGACACCTTCGTCACTCTCCCATCGCTTAATGGTTCTCTCGTATTTCATACACCACAATGGCACCTTTAATTTGCCCCTTAAAGATACTATGTCCCTTTTGCAGCCAACATCAAATTCTGTAGAACTTTGCAGGAATTATGAATATGTCATGTATGTCCTATCTGTGAAATTTAAACGTTAGCGGTGTCCTAATATTCAAATTATGCAAGGAAACCCGTTTACTTGCTAGACTTCACTGTCAGACACTATTGAGTGACTGACTGGTTTTTTCATCTTTGGTAATAACATACATAAAATGAGCTGTAAAGGGTACATGAGCATTTGTCTACATCAATAACCCACTTCTTGTAATGGCCAAAATTAAACTGATTGAATCTTTGCGCAGCATAAAACGTACGACCATTCGGTACAATGGTCTGAAAATCAGACTATTACTTACTGGCTCTATAGCTCCTAAGTCGATTCGACAACTAATAGTCGTTATTTTCCCACTTAAAGACATTTTCAAGCCCCCTTTTTTTTAGGGAAGTTCTAAATTAGTATTGTCTTTCAAATGCTGTTGGAATTTAACCTTTTCATTGTTTTGGCCTGCAAATGGGACATAGTACCTTTAATGAAGAGACCTTTTCTACGCCACGGATTGTATTTTACAATTATACATGCATGCAGTATTTCGATACTTTTGTACATACCTGCATGTATATTGCAGAAAATCCACAATTTTGGATTCTGTTTCAATAAATTTGAATTTGAAATTTGTATAGTAGTTATAGGAATGTATAGTGTTATTAGAGCTACAGTTGTAGGAGTATTAATATTAGAGCCATCACCCTTCTGCGCCGGCTTGAGATAGAGGCCTTGCAAAAGATATGTCTGCCCCACCAAAGCATAGTACATCTTAGAATAGAGCATACATCCAACGATGTCGTGGACGACTTCGCTCTCTTCGTCCTGGTCTTCGACACGATGTCGATGTTCCACGATGAGGGACCCGTACAGTGCTTTGTCAACTGAACCGTCGCGTTCGAATTCTGAGAAAAAAAAGGAAGATACAGTAAAAATTAATTTTTCATTCTTTCTATCTTACATTTTGTTAATGAATGACTGAACGAATTTATTACGATTTTCGGGCACAACGTATAAAACATATTTATTAGCTATAAATGAACGTATATAATTATATATGGCAATGGGAGACAACTTAGCCATGTTTAGAGAGACATGTGATTATAACACCTGGTTTGAATGCTATAACTGTCCCTGCTCGTACTTTGTCAATTTACTCATGTTTAAAAATGATTTTCATCAATCTTTCACTGACTCTTCACTATAATTTCTGCCCTTATTAAAGCAATATTTGATGCCAAAGTGAAAACTTGTTATCGCTAGTAGTGAATAACGTAAAATTACGCATTGAGGAGTTTCACATAATTATATCGACAACACCATTTAGTGTAGAAAGCATATTCCTCCTCTCCCTTTAGTGAAAGGCCTTATAGACGGGCACCACAAAAGCACCCCCCCTCTTCTCAGCCTCTCTCTTTCTCATCATCATTACCATCATCATAACCATGACCATCATCAGTCATTTTTAATCATCTTCATAAATACATAACGTTATTTCCATTCACACTTTTTCCTATAAATAAATTACGTTCCATTGGCTTTTCCACCTTTTATTTCGATTTTTTATTCCTTGCTTAATTTGCGTCATTTTCCTACCTTCTTTACTGACTTTGAAAAGAGCAGTAAGATTCTCTATCTCAGCCAACTCTTCTAGGAGATGATAAATATTGCTTAGATCTTGTTCTGTGCCGTCACGGATTATGTAATCGTCGTACTGTAAATACATGTATAATGAGATGGAAGGATGGGGAGAGAGATGTGAGAGTATGTGTGTGTGTGTGTGTGAGAGAGAGAGTTGGTTATAGGGAAATATTTTCTATAAAGAAATTGAACTGTTTAATGATATTCATTCATTAATATATTATAGACAGTTATGAATATAAACATTGCAATATAACAATGTAACAAAATATCACAATGCCCCAATTGAACTGGAGGGTTATGAATTATTGTCAATTAACTTTGATGTAAACGGTGTTCAGAGGGATTTGACAAGCTTTGAACTGAACTGAATTGGAATTGATTAAACATCACATCCTTTCCCTGCCCATCAAATTTACATACAATCATTATTTTTCTAAAACTTTACAAGAAATGAAAGAAAGAGAGTGGTAATAAATTAAGCTTAATTAATTATAACATAAGATTTGGTTGATGAGGGTATCTTGGTCGCCATGGTTACCTTTTGAGTAGATGCTGAAGATTGATTTGGCATGATCCAGACATCCACCTCAAGGCTACTGGTTAGATTGATCATACCTTCATTTTCTAAGGCTCTTCTATATGAGGCGTTCAGTGGTGTCAAAACAGTCAAAATGTTGTCAGTATCTGCACATCCAGATATCTACGAAAGGGAGAAAAAAACATCGATAAATCATCTTTTAGTAACCAGGAGGACGTTATATCGACGAGACCGAGACTATGTACACCAAATTATAAATTAAATCAAATAAAGATCTTGTCGATTATCATTTGTCGGTGTCTCCTTTTTAATTAGCTATTAGCTAAGCCTATACCTTAACATTCAGGTAGAAATTCAAGCAAGAAATGTTAGTGTGTTCTGTTGAGAAAGATTGAACTCGTTTAGGCCAGTAATATCGAGGACAAAACATGAAGACTCAGAAGGGAGTTAGAATTCAAACGCTAGCTTATCTGTTGTTTGTTAACACCCGATTTCAAGATACTTTCTGGAACGAATTAGGTATGAAATTAAGCATTGTACTGTCATTTTGCTATTGTTTCAATTAGAAATTAAAAATTGCATATATTTCTATCGCTGAAACAGTTATATGAACACGATCTTGAGTAGCATTGTCCTTCACCTATTGAAATGTGCGAACATTATAACGACGTATTACGTAATCCGAACATAATTTTTATGGGATACCATAGGGAATTGAATTGCCCTGAAGTTGATTTCTCGAAGTCTTTGAGATCGTGTAAGTATAAGATCTATAAAGAAGATATGAATATTTGAATACCGTCCCACCTCAAGAAAAGAAATGCAAATAAATAAATACAATATAGATGACGAGACACTCCTCTGATTCTCTATAGACAGTTTTAAAGATATACCAACTAATTTCAAACTATTAATCCTCAGTTACGAATCATATATAATTATTTCAAACCGTCTTCAATGATGTTCATCATTCATAATCATAAATATATTTTGTTATTCATAATCATTGGAAATTGATAAAATACAGAACTGCACAATTATCATTTAAAGGTATTTATCATTTAAATCATCTGACGTATATATGTTATCATTCTCTTCTGTGCATCATTCATGTCTTAATGTTACATCATACATTATCCTTATAATGAATCTACATTGTTAGATGCCTAGTATTCTCATTTGTCATAAATCCTTAAAAACCATGAGAAGGTTAAAAACATATTTAAACCAGTTCCATTGAATGAAATTGATTAGAAAAAAAATGGCGAAAATGCAATCATTTAGCGACGACTTTTGATTGACGGGTGCGGGGTTCAGATACTACATTCTCTCCAGTGGTGCCGTTAATACTGGTTCTAGATTAAAAGGTAAATCAAACCTTCTTGGTATGCTGGATCAATTTCTGATCAAGTCCACGGTCTGTAAAAAAAGAATAAAAATATTTAAAAAAACAATTAAAAATGTTTCCCTTCAAAATGGTTTCTCATTGAAACATGTACTAAAGGAACCTGTCTACAAAGACTACCTGTCTACAAAGACCACTTTTTGTGTTTCCCTAGGGCGGTCGCTACAGACAGGTTTGACTGTATAAAATGTAATGATGATATTGCAGGGGCGGGTAAAGATTGTGATCAGAAAAAGGTTGATTCCCTCCAGCCCCTTCCTTTAGTAAATTTGCCCTTCATTTTTCTCGCAGCTTTTCCCCTCTGCCCCCCCCCCCAATAATCGGGGCAGCGCCAGGAGCGTCACGACGTGACGGACATGTGCGCTATATAAGAAGCCACCATTATTATTATTATTATAATAATGGCCATAATTCCATGCGATTTTCACGGAGTAAATAATCGCGATTCTGACGATGACGATCCTAAACTTGGTGATGGAGATTGTGGTGGTGATTATCATGAGGGGGAGAAAGAGGGGAAGGATGAAGATGACAATAATGATGATGATAATGAGGAGGACGAAGACGATGATGGTGAAGTTGATGAGAATGAAGAGAAAGAGAAAGATGATGATGATTATCATGATGATGTTGATGAAGAAGCCCGTAATATTAATAATGATGATGATAATGATGATGTTGATGATGATGATGGTGATTATGATAATGATGGTAATAATGATGATTACGATAGTGATGATGATGATGGCAATGACGATGATGATATCGATAATGATGGGGATGGTGATGTTGATGATGATAATCGAGGTAGGTATAATGATAATATTGACACTTCTCAGTATATGGTTCCGACAACTTTGGTAAGAATTATTGCGCCATTATGATTTTAAAAAATATGAACGCTTTCTACCTAGTAAACTAAAGGCGCAGTTGGTGAATATAAAATGGCATTCCTATTCATTGTATTGGGTTAATTGTACCCGGTAAACGAGATGTTTGTTTCCTCTGATAATCATAAACTACAGGTTTGTAAACAGCGTTACAGATATCAAAAAAGCGTTTATAAGTTTTATGATAGGCTTTATGGCCTGATTATATTGATCATGTTTTTCCTGTATTATTTATTGATTTATAGGTTTATGTATACAGTGTCTTATAACAAACTCGGTAGCTGACAAACAAGTTTTGTTTATCGATTTTTCTACATACTGGTACAAGAAGGAAATTCAACCATAGTCTTGTAGAGCAGGTATGCATAAAGGATTTATAACATAATTAAGTAATCCAATTGGATAAAATCTTGAGTCATTAGTTATAATCAAAGAAAATGTCATACTTCTATAAGCTGGCTTGATATAGCAGCAGTGAGGGAAAGTCGTTACACCTACGGCATATTCATAAAAGATGGAAAAGAAAATACATCCAATGATCTGCCTCTGGTTTTCTGTTTCATCCTCAACCTCGATGACAAGCGCTTTGAATAGTACTTGGTTGAAATGTTCCTCAAAACCTATGGGAGAATATATTGATAACAATATAAATATTTCAGAATGGTTCGCAAGTAATATTGTAATGAGTATTAGAGTGGATAGTTTTGCTTCACTCACATAGAGAGTAGTCCAATGTTCATTTGTATCTCCTCCCCATAATACCCATGGGGATTGATTGATCATTCGGAAACGGGATTGCATGCGAGGCGTTGCACACAATTTTCAAACAAATAAACCGAAATATGCGGAATTGGGTCAAACAAATTGCAGCCAGCCATAAGAATAACAAAAGACATTTGATGGTATTTTTTTTTTTTGGGGGGGGGATTTGCCAGAGTCAGGCTTTCAAAGTTGATGATAGGAAATTTTGAATAGATGGGTAAATTCTAAATAAAGAGGGTGGGGGTATTTATTTATTTATTCCGTTTTATTTAAACAGGGTAGCCCCATCAGTAATCACAGTACTGTTTTCCAGGGGGCCCTGTAAACAAATGCAACATAATATATGAACATCATCGAAAACATCAATACATAGTAACATATAACAGAAAATAAGTAGACAATAAGAGTGAGATAATGAACAAAGCCGTAGTAAGAGTGATAATTTTCCATGAGCAATTACAAATCGACAAAAAATTCAGATTAACGTATATACTGATCATTATCAATGATCTGTTCAAATTATAATATATTATCATATTGAGAAATGTATGTAAGTATTCACGAAAGAAAAAAGAAGAAAAAGAAATCAATCTTTAACAAGAGAACAAAATGCATTCTTGGTCTGAGCAATTCGCACTGAGTGGGGTAGGCTATTCCACAGAAGAGCACCATCAACTGACAAGACACGTTTTCCACATTCTGTTTTAATTCTTGGAATAATAACGCCCAAATTTTCAGAATTCCTTGTTTGGTATCTATGAGTTTGGGCGGACAGGGTGCATGAACATATCATATAAATATGATGGGGCACTATTATTCATAATATCATACATTAGTTTACTTTTCTGGAACTCCCATCTTCTTTCCATATCAGTCCATTTCAGGGTACTGAACATTTCGGAGGTGGAAATCAATGTGTTTATTTTAAGCACAATTCTTGCCATCTGCTTGTGTTGCTTAATCAAGATATCTTTTGTTCTTTTACTGCAATTACTCCATGATACACTACAGTAATCATAGTATGGAAGGATAAGAGAATTGGCAAGTAGTTTGGCACTATCAATTGTAAGATATTTCCTGACTCTACGAAGTAGGGCCAACCTAGAGGCGATTTTATTTGAACTGTATTTCACATGATCCTGCCAAGTCATGTGCTGGTCTAGCCAAACTCCGAGATATTTTACATTTTGAACTTGCTTGATTGGTACAATAGAAACTTTTATTTCGATTGGTGTGTATTGCAAGTTCAGCAATTTCTGTGGTGTTCCAAAAGTCATGAAGTATGTTTTGTCCGTATTCAGGGTAAGATGGTTTCTTTCCAACCACTTTCTCACACAATCCATATCATGATTAAGACATGTTTCAATTTCCCTAGGATTGGAAGAACTGTACATAAGGGCAGTGTCATCTACATACATAATCACTTTACCGTGCTCGATGACTGATGGAAGATCGTTCATGAAAAGAGTGAAAAGGAGGGGCCCCAATATGGATCCCTGGTGGACTCCAGACTTTAACATTAGCACGTCGGATGTTTTACCTAGTAAGGAGGTACATTGTGCCCGGTGTAAAAGATATGATTCGAACCATGCTAATGCTTGTCCCGTAATGCCATACAGTTGTAACTTGTCTAATAATAACCTATGATTAACAGAGTCGAATGCCTTTCGTATGTCAAGAAAGACTATTCCAGTTATTCTACCTTTATCCATGTTAGTCAACAAATAATTACTCAAAAATGCAAGTACGGTGTTGGTTGAGTAACCTTTCCTAAATCCAGATTGGTGAGGGGTTAGGAGATTATTATCTGACATATAGTCTCGAAGTTGCACGTTAACTACCTTTTCTAATATTTTCATAATGGACGGTATAACAGATATGGGACGATAGTTGTTAACATCGTCCCTATTCCCACCCTTGTGAATTGGGGTGACTCGCGCTTGCTTCCAGTCAGCGGGAATTTGGCTGGTTTGCAGCGAAAGGTTAAACAGGTGAGTAATAGGTGTACAAATAACGGGTGTGGCCAACTTCAGGAGACGTGCACTAAGCCCCTCTATGCCAGTTGCCTTATTAATCTGAATTGATTGCAGTTCTTTTCGTACAAAATCCTCAGAAATAAGATCAAATTCAAAGACAGATTGAATAGCGTCCTGAGAAATTGACAAGATCACAGGTTCGATCGACAGAGGAATGACTGGCAGCAAGCAGACTACCAATAGATGTGTAATACTTATTAACACAATTAACATCTAGGTTCAATGTATTGGGAACACTTTTGGTGGAAATAGGGGCAATGTGTTTAAGTATCTTCCAAAGTTCTGAAGGGTTCCTTTTGTTTTGAACAATTTGTTCACGACAAAACGACTTTTTCAAAGTGACTCTCAAATTATTGACATAGTTACGGCAGGATCTGAAAAGACTCCAATCCCGTCGGTCCTTTGAATTTTCAGCTTTCTTCCTGAGTGCATCTCTATCATGACACAATCGAGTGTACTCAGGCGTGACCCATTTAGTCTTTATACCCCTGACCCTCAAAGAAATTTTAGGACAATGTTCATTACAAATATCAACAAATTTAGTCTTCAAGTTATTCCATTTAATTTCAATATCATTTCCTTCCTTAATTTCCATTCTAGCATTTAATGCTTCACAAAATAATGTTACGTTTAACCGTCTGTAAGCTCTTGTATGTATAATCCTAGCTGGAGTTTTCGGTTTAACATGTTTGCTAACAACATACACTAGTCTATGATCACTCAGCCCATGAATGACAACATTTTTCTCACGTACATTGTTTGGTCGATTAGTTAGAATTGAATCTAACAATGTAGAACTACTCTCGGTAACTCGAGTAGGATCGTCAATTATCTGTTTGAGGTTATACTGACTACACCAAGTTTTAACAATTTTTGATTCTCTGTCATTATACATGTTATAGTTAAAGTCGCCGAGAATATAACATTCCAGGCCACCGTTCACAATCTTGGAAATTGATGTGTCCATCAATTCGGAATAGAAAGTGTTGGAGTTTGGGAGACGATAAAACGCACCAACCATAAATGGGCTACTATGTACTAATTTAACTTCGATCCATATGTTTTCAATGCCAAAATACTCAAACTCCGATCTACGTTTGTATATAATGTTGTTCCTAGTGTAAATTGCCACTCCGCCCCCTTGACGGTTTCGGTCCCTCCTCTCAAGAGAATAACCCTCAATATGAATTTCTATATTACCTATAGACTCATCCAAATGGGTCTCAGAGAAGGCTATTATGTCAAATGGGTAATTAGACATTTTTTCTCTAATGTCAACAATCTTAGGATATAAGCTAAATAAATTATATTCAGATGAGCTATTTTAAGTCCTTTTGATTTAATGTCAATGAAAAAGTCATGTTCATCTGATTGATTACTATTATCAATATCAATATTATGATGAAGAACGTCGTTTTCTGGAGTAGTGGAAGAGTAAACAGCGTCATATTGTGGTGGTGCCGAGTTGACAGTGCTTCCAGGAGCCTCGATCCCATGATTTCTCGGAGCTCTACGGCCTCGGTGGGTCGATCCTCTTGTCGCGTCTAATACCAAGGTTGCAAATGTTCATCCATGCGTGGTGATTGATCAATTGATGTAGTCTGGTGTTGAGGCTATGAGACTATGAGACTATTTCTAAAAATAGTCATTTATGTACGTAGACTATGACTTCTTTTATGGCACGTCAACTTTTTCTCTGCCGTCTCCAACGGGCTGGCAGTCTTCCAGTGGAACGTTTTAATCATGACCGACATGGCGCTTGATTCTCCGCTGGGAGCTGCCAGTTTCTTCGTTCCGGTAGCTCTTTTCACACACGAGCTCGACCTCACCGTAGTTCGTCTGCCAGTTCATCACCGAGTTCGACTCACTGCAACTCTGATGAATTCTCCATCAAAGTCCGGCTCATTCATCGAGCGACTCACTGCTCAGCATCACCACCGGCTTTGATGTCCGCATTTTCTTCTCTGGCCTCCCGACATCGAGCGACTCACTGCTTCGTCTTCGAGCGCCACATTTCTTCTCTTCTCTTCTCGCCTGAGAGCTTCTTCATCATCATCATCCCGAGCGTCAGCGTTGAGATTCTTCACGGCTCTTCAGCCACGACAACGAAGCTACATCTCCGCCATCAAGCCTCCGCACCATCATCGCGTGAGCCCCTTCCTTCGTTTCATCCGTTATCATCTTCATTGGACTTTCGACTTCATTTCCATTCTGTCGTAAGCTCTATTTATTCATTGCATTTATTCATCATGTCCATGCATTTCATTTACTTTTTTTCCAATGTAAGATCCGTGCAATATTTCTCATTCTCATTCCGAGTCATTTATATTTGCGTGCATATGACTTACACTTTGCAAGTGTTTTGTCTGCAACATCAGTACCCAATAAAATAACGAAAAGGGAATACTTTTTATCATGTGTTTTTTTTTTGTCCGTGCAACCTTGCTTCCTCGTAGCTATAAATAAAAATAGAGTTATGTTGTTGTGTGATTAGTGAACACGCTTTACAATTTCCATTTACAATACCTCTCACATACATATCTCTAAACACTCCATTGTATCGTCAACCTTAGTAGATTCTCTCTACTTTCATCATTTCACAATAGGCAAACAATTGGTAACAATAGGCACAATTTGCGATAGAGGTGCACTATCTCTGCATGGAAAGTAATATGGTGGCACAGTGACTTCCAGTGGTGAATCCAAATCAAAAAGTTATGGGAAAATGACGATTTAATACTAAATTAGATGACTCCAAAATTATGTAGTGGCATCACAAGAACTAAATCATTCCTACACTGGTCTTTAAAACAAGAATCCACTCCACAGAAAAGAGAAAAAACATCACATAACACAGAGCAAAGATTTGTGGCTACCTCTCAGGGCGCACATTATCATCCCTTATCAAATTTCTTTTTAGCGCTGACCCTGACGCCCATGTACGAAGCCTACGAGACCTACGGCTCACAAGATCTACAGGTCACGAGATCGACAGGTCACGAGATCGACAGTCTACGTGACCGGCAGCCCACGAGATCTACACCTCACGAGGCCGGCAGCTCATGATCGAGATCGACAGTCCACGAAACCGGCAGCTCATGAGATCTACAGCCTGCTAAAGAGCGAAATCGTCGTTCTCGCAGCCTGACAACTATGAGACTGTCACGTAGGCTGCATGTCAGTCAACTGGAATGTCCTCATAATCCTTGGCTATTGCACACTATACTGTGTATTACATGTAAATAAAAAAAAGACAAGAAGTGTAAACGAACAGTGTAGTACCAAAACGATTATAACATGGCCGTTCTACGCAAGTGTAGCTGGACTTCTATTTCATAAGAATAAGTACAATGTGTACCAGGGGCGGATCCAGCCGGCGGCAAGGGAGGGGGCCTAAAAAGGGGCCCACTTCGTGCGAAAATTTGAAAATCGTGCCGGTCGATTTTTCGCTCATAAGTGGGGGTAGTGAGCAAAAAAAAATTTGGCACCGAAAAATTTATTTTTTTCCACCCCCCCTTGGGCGCCAGGGGTAGTGACCACAATTTTTTTTGGGCACCCGAAAATATTTTTTTTCCCTACGGGAAGGGTTACTTTTTTTTCCACCGCCACCCCCCCTCCCCCCTTGGGCGCCAGGGGAGGGGGCCCAACTTCTTTTTTTTTTCACAAAAAGGGTGTTTTAACCTGTTTTTTTCTAGGGAGGGCCGGGGCCCGGCCCCCCCCCTGAATCCGCCACTGATGTGCACTTCGACAACTGAATATACCACGCGAGATAGCTAGGTCATACCGGCCTTTTATAAGAGCTATAGGTATCATTTGTGATTCCACTGCCTGAACGCCTGGGATTTGCTAACCTCTGAATACCTCGTAACAGGTAAATACGGTCCCCCAAATACAAATAAAAAACATACTGTATATACATGTCGGTCTCACGGGGCTTAATAATACTCACATCTTTTTTTGAGGGTTCACTAGATCGACAACCTACAAAACCTACCTTTTCTATCTTGCCTTATGTATTTCATGGGCTGTCGGTCTTCTGTGATGACCAACCAAAAAATTACTTTTTTTTTTACGGGGGCTCTTTTCAGATTTTCCCTTAAAAAAATAGCCCCCCTTAATAATTTTGCGGTGGCTATTTTGGAGCTAAGGGGGGCATTTTTTTAAGGTATTTTTTTTTAAACACGAAATTACCCTATTATAAATTCTAAGCAGAGGCAAACATACAAATGTAACGTACATAGATTATGTCATGTAGAGTATTGCAGACATTCAGATACCCATACCCACGATTTATTCACTTTGTGTTAAACACATGGTTTACTGTATGATTTACATACATGTATACATGTAAATAAAACTTGTTAAAAGGAGCGTTTTGTTCAACTGTTCGGTTTTCATATCATAACAAAATATTATCACTGACACGCAGGCTAGGAATTAATTTTTTTGTTGGGAGCTACTTTTCCCATTGTCTCAAAAAGTTAGGGGCTACTTTAAGAATAAAAAAGTGGGGGCTACTCTTGAAAAAAGGGGGCTACTTTCTTAAAGCCATATTGTAAACTGTAACAATTATCTGTTGTGTTTTTCCTTAGCCATCATACTGCTAGTGACCAAAATTGGTACGTAATATGTTATTTAGTCTTTATTTTCTGTCCAAAATTTTTATCATGATTCAGATCATGGACAATGCAACCCCATTAAAAAAGAAATGTAATTCCGTTTAAAATTGTGTTACTTATAACTTAAACCATTAAATGTCAGTGAATATTTTTACTGTTGTCCCACATACCGATGTATTTGTTATAACGAAACATGCAAAATCATTGCCGGATTTTTTTTCCCGTATAGGGTCTAGATTCTAACTCTAAAGCCAAGGCAAAGGCCAAAGCTAGATCTAGTTTCATTTCGTAGACAGAAATTGATGGCATCGTATATAAGTAATATAATTTAATTAAACAGTTGTAAGAAAAAATCTGAGGTATATGACCATCATTTATATATTTATTTACGGGTTTTTTATAACAAAATTCGATTTGTGTCTACGAAACTAGCTTTATACCGATAAATACGGGAAGAAATCTGGCATTGATTTTACATGTTTCGTTATAACAAATATATCGGTATGTGGGACAACAGTAAAAATATTCACTAACATTTAATGGTTTTAAGTTATAAATAACACAATTTTAAACGGAATCACATTTTTAAAAATGGGATTGCATTGTCCATGATAACAATTCGGGTCAGAAAATAGACTAAATAAACATATTACGTACCAATTTGGTCGCTAGCAGTTCAGCACTGACGGACGGTAAATACATATTTGCTTCACACTACTACTAGCAGCACGTGCGCTGGAGCTGCGCGCCCCTTCTATTTCTCTGTATTGTGGATACAGTAGTGTACTACTCGTATGCATAATGTGCAGGAAACTACTATGTACTCCGTATTTCCATCGGAGGCCGCTCCGGCCGGGAGCTTAGGCGGTGTATAGATCTACTACAGTAGGCACGACCACCGATTCGCTGCAATCACAAAACTTGTTTAAATGTTGATGGAAGTTTCTAGTTTTTAAGTTTGTAGTTTGAACGGAGATTTCACTTAGACACATCAATAAATAAATTTATTAATTCCTAGGGAATATCATTTTATGGCGGGGGCGATTTTTCAACATATATGGATTTTTTTTCGCCCTCGTCTTGATGTTTACCGTGGCGATTTTAGAGGTTTAGACAGGAAGATGTCATCTTCCTGGTTTAGAGGGCGAATCGCCCGTCGCCACCGTGTATTTTTTTCGTTGGTGATGACCCCGAACATTAATAATGGTAATGTGAGCATTCTGGAAATTATGGTAAGAAAAAATATCCCGTATGGTGAGGAGACGACTGCGATTATTATCAATGGCTATCAGGAGACAATGTTTCGATCGTATAATAACAACCCCATGTCGCAGATGAGGCTTAAACTTACTAGTTCGTGAATTCTTGAATTCCTCCTCAAGTTCTTGTTCAACGACATACTCCTTGAGGAAGTCATAGAGACCGGATACATCAGAGGCGACGGCGAGACGAATCTCATAGCTATCCATCGTTTCGAGACACCAAAACAATGTAAAGCAGATACTCTGTTTCTTGCCTATAGTATAGTCCACTGATCTGTTGTTTACCCTGTTTGACACATAATGCACAAAGTCCATCACACGGATAGACGATGCCGGAAGGGTTTAAACGTTATATAGTCAGAAGGCAAACTTTGTCCGGACCATATAGAGATATATATTTAATAAGGCGCAAGAGTGCGGACTCGTCATACGCGCCCGTGCAAAGCTCTGTGCGGGCATGGAGGGCGGTCCGCCATTACCGAAACTGTGCAATGTTATGCTTTATTTTTCGGGTTGATTTATCGGTTTTTGAGTATGAAACGTAATAATTGTGGTATTTTGCATAATGCATGAACCCTACTCATGCCTCAGTCATGGTGACTGGTGTAGGTCAAGTTTAATTACGGGTGTTATGGTGAGGTAAAAGGGATACAGAAAGCTATTTGTATTGCAGTATATCTACAAATACAATTTGGGTTCCTCTTTGTCAATCTACATCAGTTCGTGATTTCATGCAAAGAAAATGTTTATTTTTATTTTATACGAGTAAAGAAATATTTTTGAATAATTTAAAGTCAGAATGAGACCTAGCAGAACGTCACACAATGGCGCCGTTACTGAGCGTTACATAAACTTTGATATTATGAGTATGACATCAAATATTACTTGACTTTCAACCAATCAGAATCAAGCATTTGGGACTTGTGTTTGATTTTTATATCATGATATCAAACAAAGTTTTATGCAACAGGGCCAATGTCTTTCTAATTCAGTTATTGGGACTGACAGGAACATGAGAGCCAGGGTTTATTGATTTAAAACGCTTTAAAGGTAATATATTCATTTTATGTTTATGGCTATTATAAACAGATTGATACTTATAGACTTAGGATAGAGGTGGATACGTAGATAGCTAGACACATAAATACATGGATAGATAGATAGAATATAGAAGGATAGGTAGATTTTCCCCGTATGTTGTGCACAGTATCTTGTTGGGTCGTTCGTTTTTCTGCCCTCCTTAGTAATGACGGCCAACGCTCCAGGTCGGCACAGCAATTTGAGCGAGTACGCCCTCTAGCGATAGTATATATATTTCTATGGTCCGGACTTAAAACCAGTCCCTTACAATGAAAAAGGCACCCAAACCCAAATTTATTATAGAAGATAAATTTTACATCACTCTGACAATCGTCTACGTACGGGTGAGCGAAGCGAGCGAGCACCAAAAATAGAGCACAAGAAAAGTAATAAAAACACACTAGATATATGTAACATATAAAATTATGTAGCGCGAGCATCTTGCTGCCGAATACCTGAATACAAAATTCATAGAGCACAAACAAAGTAATCAAAATGCACTAGATACATGTAAGCAGGGGCGGATCCAGCTGGCGGCAGGAGGGGGGGCCCAATTTTGAGAAAATATTAAGCGGCGACTCAGCCAGCCGGTGAATAAGCGGGGGGGGGGGTGTGAGAGCACTAATTTGTTTTTGGGGGCCCAATTCGTGAGATTTTTTAATTTTTTTTTTGGCAGGGGGTTGCCTCCCCGTGGATCCGCGCCTGCATATAATATATAAAATTACGTAGTGCGGGCATCTTAATTGCTGCCCGATACCTGAATACAAAAGTCATATATTCAATAGCCTTGATTCACGAATATGACAATATTCTGGCACATTGCTGTCGAATAAAAGAATATTCGGGCACCTCCAAAATTAATGTTTGATATAACTCAACTTCTCTCGCGGTACCCTATAGAGATGTCTTGCGGCATGCACCCCGGTTGAAAAACGCTTGATTGGATTCCTACAGGGAGTTAAAGCGAGCAACGCCCCAATTCATGAATCATTAGTAGCAGGGGCGGCGATCCGGGGCACGTCCCCCCTTAATTTTTTTAGGGGGGAATCGTCCCCCCCGGAAAATTTGAAAAAGTGCACACAAACAATGTATAGCAAATACTGACTTAAAGGGAAATCCAACCTTGATAGCAAACTTGTCTAGAATAAAGCAAAAAAATCAGAGAAGCATACTGATGAAAATTTGAATGAAATCGGACAACAAATTAGAAAGTTAAGAATTAAGTTAAGATTCCAACGGCATTTGAAAGATGATACTAATTTAGAACTTCCCTTTAAAAAAGGGGGCTTGAAAATGTCTTGAAGTGGGAAAATAACGACTATCAGTTGTCGAATCGACTTTAGTGCTTCGTGCTAAAAAGTGCTTATACTAATAGTCTGATTTTCAGACCATTGTACCGAATGGTCGTACGTTTTGTGCAGCGCAAATATTCAATCAGTTTAATTTTGGCCATTACAAGAAGTGGAATATTGATGTAGACAAATGCTCATGTACCCTTTACAGCTTATTTTATGTATGTTATTACCAAAGAAGAAAAAGCCAGTCAGTCACTCAATAGTGTCTGACAGTGAAGTCTAGCAAGTAAACGGGTTTCCTTGCATAATTTGAATATTAGGACACTGCTAACGTTTAAATTTAACAGATGGGACATACGTGACATATTTATAATTCCTGCAAAGTTCTACAGAATTTGATGTTGGCTGCAAAAGGGACACAAACATCGGATCATCGTTTCAAAGCAATATCAACTTCTACTATAATCAACAAAAGAAAAACATTGATTGTATATTGAACTATTGTTTTGGTGTGTTTTTGTTGTTGTAAATTTATGCTTATCTTTGTTGATCGTTTTTACGAAGTCTGATAGCTCTCATCAAATTAATGTAAATAATAACCGTACGACAAATAATGTACTCTTTAAGATAAAAGATCCTGTCGCCAACTGTTGTTTATCAAAGTTGTAAAGACCCGCCCTCTCGTCTTTTGTCAAGCATGAATCTACTCCGACCTGTTTAAGGTGTTTAATTTCAAGGGAATTGTCTTATGAATATAAATGATCACCATAATCATGATCACCATATCACAATAATCATTATCACCATCATCACTATATCCGTCGTCATCTACATCATCATCATCATCATCATCATCATCATCATCATCATCGTCATCATTGTCATCATCGTTTCATTCTCATCATAGGCCTACTCATCACTAGCGCCATCATTGGGCACCATCACCAGGCCTGACCATCACCACCTTTATCAACTTGCATTCGGAGGCATTACTCAAAGTTTAATCGCATCGTACATAGCGCAAATCGTTAGAGATGGCTTCTATACAATCACGCCCGTGATCATCGTCCAAGGTGGAGCAGGAGAGATCACCGACAGTTTGATAGAAAGCTTCTACCCAGGTATCCAGGAAGCAGTCCGAGAGGGGTACAAGATTCTACAAGAACGGTCAGCTTTAGATGCAACAAACTTCTTGGATCATGTCAGCTCTCGGACTTAATTTTTCCTTTGTATATACATAAAATACGTTTGCGCTTCATGAGAACAGTCTGCATGGGCATTTGGTGTTTGGTGATTAAAAACAAACACCTTATACCTTTTTAAAAAATGGCATGTTGCCTTTCTCTTTAAATATACTAGACGGAGCATGATTTTCTGATCGGGGATGGATTTGAGGCTTTTATTGATGAAATGGGTAATGTCAGGACACCTATGTCAGAGTTAATTGCAGAAAGACCGAAGAAACTACTATAGAGTATGCAGGGAACTGATTTCTATTCAGTAGTACTACGCGAAGTGTACGTATGTTTCTTGTGAAGTTGCAATTACGCTATTCTGGCACCTGAGGCGACATAGGGTTGGGGTCCATCCTGCAGGCGCGTAGCCATGGGGGCGGTCGCCCCCAAAAAAACGCCGGCCAAAAAAAAAAAAAAAAAAGAAAGAGAAGAGGAAAAGAGAGAGAACGTAGGAAGAAAATGAGCACGATACAACGAATCGTCATCTTCTAATGATTTAATGAAACGTCAAAGCAACCGCGCTTCGCGCGGAGGGGGGAACTGTATTCATAATAGGATTAAGAGTCGAGAACGGTACAACGAATCGTCTTCTTTCTCTAACAATTTGATGAAACGTCATAGCTTCCGCCCTTTGCGTGGGTGGGAGAAACTGAATTCAGACAAGGATTAAGAGCCGAGAACGGTACAACGAATCGGCTTCTTTCTCTAATAATTTAATAAAACGTCAAAGCTTCCGCGCTTCGCGGAGGGAGGGGGAAAACTGAATTCAGACAAGAATTAAGAGCCGAGAACGGTACAACGAATCGTCTTCTTTCTCTAACAATTTAATGAAACGTCAAAGCTTCCGCGCTTCGCGGAGGGGGGACTGAATTCAGACAAGGATTAAGAGCCGAGAACGGTACAACGAATCGGCTTCTTTCTCTAATAATTTAATGAAACGTCAAAGCTTCCGCGCTTCGCGGAGGGAGGGGGGAAACGGAATTCAGACAAGGATTAAGAGCCGAGGACGGTACAACGAATCGTCTTCTTTCTCTAACAAATTTAATGAAACGTCAAAGCTTCCGCGCTTCGCGGGGGGGGGGGCTGAATTCAGACAAGGATTAAGAGCCGAGAACGGTACAACGAATCGTCTTCTTTCTCTCATAATTTAATGAAACGTCAAAGCTTCCGCGCTTCGCGGGAAGGGGAAACTCCCCCTCCCTGCACCCACCCCCCTAGGGAGCGCGCTTCGCGCGTTCTGTAAATGATTCGCACGCTTCGCGTGCTCACTACCGCCCCCTCAAATAAAATCCTGGCTACGCGCTTGCCATCCTGTCTCTTTCAATACCCCCCCTCTCTCTCTCTCTCTCTCTCTCTCTCTTTTTGTGTGTGTCTCTTCGTTCTTTTCTTTTCTTTCGTCCTCTCATTTTCCTCTTCCTTTCCTCTTTTCTCCCCTCTCCCCATTTTATAAAGGGGACCATGGGCGGGGAAGGAGGGGGTGGGGCATACCAACAACCATTTCTTCACCCTTCTTTCATTTTCGGAATTAGGAACCCAATAATAATTTTGCAGTTACAAACCCTATTTTAACTGGCGGAATTATGAAATTGATTTCATAATTTCTACGAAATTACGAAACCTTTCAACTTTTTAAAACTTCAAACCCTCTTTATTTTCGGAATTACCAACTCTATTTTATTTTCGGAGTTGTGAATCCTTTTCCGATTTCTTATTCTGAGTTATGAACCATTAAGAGTTTTGCTCTTTTCATTTTCGGAATTTCGGACCTTCGTAAAATTGAACCCATATTTTCGGAGTTACAAACTTTCGAATAAAAGAAACTTTTTTCATAATAATTAACCGTCATTCTCCCTCACCAGTGAAGAAAACAAATTATTTCTTCGAATTACGCGCACTCCTATAGCTCGCCGGTTTATGTATCAATCATAATGTAAATGGAAGATTGTAATCTAATGTGCGATTATTTTTCTTTTCCATAATAGTGCTATAGGAATTAATCTCTATTAATTTACACGACACGACACCATCGGAGCTGCAGCTCTGGATAAATTTGGCAACATAGCATGTGCTACATCTACAGGAGGAATTACAGGTCAACGAGTTGGAAGGGTAGAGGTGTTGTGGTCGAGTGGATACGTCACCGGACTTTCGATCACAAGGTCCGCGGTTCGAGTCCCACCGCGGCACTAATGTCCTTTGGCAAGACATTGATCTACATTTGCCACTCTCCACCCAGGTGTTAAATGGGTACCCGGTAGGATGCGAAAGCCAATGGGGTATGCTTAACAATTCGAGCCTAGTAGCTCTTGTTGGAATGCTCCCCAGGGAGTGCAGAAAGTGCATACATTGTGTGCGGGCAAGCCAGAATCCCATGACCGGGGTAATAATGTAAAGCGCTTAGAAACTCGGACATTCCCGACGTATTAAGCGCTATATAAGCACAAATATTATTATTATAAGGGTTAGATCCAGTCCTCTCATTGGTGAGATCAATCAATCATTATAGAGAAAATTTAAGATTCTTGAACGGTGTAATCAGATAACATTTCGGTTATGCATGTACAATTTACTCTGCCTGAAGACTGAGATTGCTTGCAAATCAATCTGAATGTTTTTTTAATATTTTATAATAAATATGAAAATTTCTATTATACATTTAATTTCATCAGGTTGTGGTGCCTACTGTGACAATGCATGCTGTATAGGAGGAGTATGAACAACAGGTGTTGGGGAAGCTATCATGAGGATTGCAATGGCTTCTTTTTATATGATTGAAATTTGTATTCTTCTGCCGGTTCATACTTTTTCATTCTGTATATACTTATGTTTTTGTGAGTTATAGAAATTCTACAAATTCATCATTATTTTCCTCTTCTTCCTCCTCCTCTTTTTCTTCTTCTCCTTCTTCTTTTTCTTCTTGTACTCTTTATCATTTCCATCATCAGTTTAATGTTGTTATTATCATTATCTTTAATAAGTAATTCTTTTTATGGTTCTTATCTGTCTGTAAATATTACTATTTTCACTTATTAATTTTGTACATGTCTGTAGGGGACCCCACTGGAAATAAGCTCTCGAGCTTTCGTGGGTTATCCTGTTCAAGCTGACTTATTTCTGATCTGTTATTATTGTATATGTTGGAAGCTTGTCGAATAAAAATCATCATCATCATCATCTCGTATTCTACTCTATATGGAACACGGTGAGATCATTTATCTCTCTCTCTCTGTCTGTCATTTACATGATCTCATTTAATTTCAATATACTTTAGTATACTGCCCGTAGCTTATGTTCGAATATTATGTCATTTCTCACTGTTATGTCCGCACATTTCAAAAGGTAACGGACAAAAACATTGAAGGTTATATTTCTTTGACAATCTTTGCGATCGTGTTGCATATAAAATAGGGCATGCAAGTGGAGAGAGATAGAAAGAAAGGAAGAGATAGAGAGAAACAGATAAAGAGAGGAAAATTAAGTTTTTCAGGAAAATAAAGTCATTTTTAAATGAAACATCAGAAAACATAATGCAGAATCAGGCGCGGATCCAGGATTTCTTAGGGGCCCAAATTTGAAATTGTGCGAGCCAAATATTGGTACGTTATGGTGACCACTAAAGCAGTGGTATAATAAGCAAAATCGTTTGGGGGGGGCAGAAAAAACTCCGCATCACCACCACATGCAGGCCCTGCTGAACGTTTTTCAAATTGGCGTGGGGTCTAGGGGCAAAGCCCCGGCGGGGGTCAAGCGGAGGAGCTCCCGGTAGCTCAGGGCGTATGGGCATTTAATTACGGTCAGATTAGCATATTTTTATACCTTATTTGTGGCACTGGCATGACACTAATTGGCGTAGGGTCCAGGGAGCCCCCGGAAGCTTAGGGTTTTAGGCATTAAATTACCGTCAGATGAGCATTCGGGGGCCCGACTTAGAGCCCTAGGTGGGGTCCAGGGGGCAGAGCCCCCAGAAGCTCAGGGGTTTTAGGCATTTAATTACGATCAGATGAGCATATCTTGATACCTTATTTGTGACACTGGCAGGTTACTAATTGGCGTGGGGTCCAGGGGGCGGAGCCCCCGGAAGCTCAGGGGTTTTAAGCACTGAATTACGGTCAGATGAGCATCATCCAGGGGCCCGCCTTAGGGCCCTAGTTGGGGTCCAGGGGGCAGAGCTTAGGGTTTTAGGCATTTAATTACGGTCAGATGAGCATATATTTTTGATACCTCATTATTTTGTGACACTGGGAGGTCACTATTTTTTCTTTGTTCTCTCTTTCTATTTATCTTTAATATACTTTTTCAAAAAAGGAAGGGGGGAGCTCGAGCCCCCGAGCACCGCCGTTCCGCGGCCCCTGATACGTTGGCCTCTAAATAAGCATAATTCTTGCCTGACTGTAAATTTGGGAATTCGTCATTTTCCAACAAACGCATAAAAAGTATAATTTACAAAAAAGTGAGGAAAAATCCCGAAAAATTATATCATTTTAAGCACAGTATCGTAAATCACAGTATCGAATTAGAAACAAACCATGCTTAAATTCTATTTGGGGTCAACTGCAGTAAATTGCACCTTAAATTGCATCATGCGCATT
Source organism: Mesocentrotus franciscanus (assembly GCA_037976565.1). Classification (NCBI taxonomy): domain Eukaryota; kingdom Metazoa; phylum Echinodermata; class Echinoidea; order Camarodonta; family Strongylocentrotidae; genus Mesocentrotus; species Mesocentrotus franciscanus. The sequence continues at coordinate 12,243,942 of CP137669.1, read as the reverse complement.
ATAAGTTTCAAACGCTTTCTTTCATACAAATACACACAAAAAGTTCCGAAAGCTTGAATGCATACTATTTCACAAGATGTAATAAAACAATATGAATAATTCTAATAATACACTTACATGCTAATGCATGATCATTTTTGCGTTTCTTTCTGCCTGCAAAAATGGTTTTCTTCTGCATTTTGTTTTGTTGCTGTTTGAGTTTAAATTCATATTATTGTTATCAAACAGGAATAAATAAATACATTTGTACGATGATAGTTGTACAATGATGATAGGCGAAGCGATAAAAATCGCAACTGACCTTTCCTTATTTTCCCCCTTTTCTTTTCTTCTTCCCGTATAATTATTTCCCTTTCTCTCCTCTTTCCCTTTCCCTTCCCTTCCTTCTCTCTCTCTCTCTCTCTCTCTCTCTTTGTACGGGAGGCAAGGCCTCTCGGCCCCCGCCGATCCACACCTTGGCTGGCTGGGAAAATCGCAACTGATCTCCCCACCTTTCTTCTTCCTTTTTTTTCCTTTCCTTTCTCCTCTTCCCTTTCCCTTCCCTTCCCTCTCTCTCTCTTGAGTTTGCTGGGGGGCAAGAGCCTTTCGGTCCCCCGATCCACACGTTGTTGGCCGAATTAATCGCAACTGATCTCCCCTTCTTTTCATCCTTTTCTTTTCTTCTTCCTCTTTTTTGTTCCCTTTTAGCTCTCCTTTTTCCCATTCCCTTCCCCCGATCCACATCTTGTTGGCGGGAAAATCGCAACTGATATCCCCCTTCTTTTCTTTTTTTTTTCTTTCCCTTTCCTTCCTTCTTTCTTTTTTTTTTTTGCTGGGGGGCAACAGCCTGGGAGGCAAGGCCATTTCGGCCCCCCGATCTCCTTGTTTCCCCTTTTCTTTCCTGCTTCCTCTTCTTTCTTTCCCTTTCTCTCC
>CP137669.1:12149142-12242530 GCA_037976565.1 Mesocentrotus franciscanus | reverse complement strand
AAAGAAACGTTGTGGAATCGATCAGAAAGGTTGATCATCTAGCATATAAGTATTGGTGTGTACTGCAAGGTTCTTGAATCATCAAAATGATAAGAAATTTGGCCCAGTCTTGGTAAAGTTACAAGCACTGCACACAGAAAGATGTATATGGGACTACCGAACATGCCATATTTAGAATATTAAGGCATTTGAAGAGCCATGCTTTTCAGGGAACATTTTTAAACTGATGTTCTTCCACACTTGCATAATAACAATGATAACGCTCACAAATAATTTTGGATTTATTGCCATAAAAAAAGTCTCTACAATGAAAGTGAAATCAGTGAGAAACGGCATTCAAAATTTCATCATACAGAATATAACATCTACAGTCATACTGAAAAATCAATAGAGAAAATATAATTTCTCTTGAAAACATACATGTATATACAACGAAAGCTTCAGTCTCTGATATTAATGGTTCTTGATCTGGATCTGTACGATGCAGGGCCCTACTACTGGGCATAAACGCATCGGTGTACTGGCGTGTGCAGGTGGACCACTACACCGGGGTTTCCTCCTACTGTTATACGAATAGTGCAGTGGGTTCTAAACGTGCAAAGGCTACACAGGGCCTCCACTTATCGTCCTATCCGAGGGATGGACTGCTTTCCACTTGACATAGCCTGCATCTATGAAACAAAGGCAGCGGCATTAACACACAACGCATGCTTCAGTCATCCGTCTGGGTGGGATTCGAACCCGAGATCTTTGGTTCGACAGGCAGACGCTTTACCGACTGAGCTAACTCGTTGTTCCGCTGATTTAAGGCTTGGTGATATCAATATAAAAATATATAAAAAGTCATTATCACCAAGCCCTTAGGCTAAAGTTGTAGACCCTATCTATTATAGACTAACTCCCATGATTTACAGTTATTTTGACTGTAGAATCTAGAAATACAATGGATTTTACCTTGGCGTGATTTTGAGATTCGTGACAGATGCCCGCATAGTAAGCTGTGGTATGCCGCCACACCAACACCAACACCAACACCAATACCAACACCAACACCAAACTTGAAAACACAAATTTCCCAATTCCTAGTGTTATACAGCGCATTATACGGTAGCAGCATTTACGGAAGTTCCAGTCAGAGGTCAACACCATTGTACCGAGATCGTAAATTCTCACGCTACTCGTGAAAGGGAGCTGAGCTGTATCGCTCTGGTAAGATATTCGCCAATATTTCGTAATTTTTACCTCCAATGTTTAATTTTCGTAGGCAATTAGGCACGTAGAACTTTTACCATTCCGCGATGTACAATGAGTTTACGCGCTCTGATTGGCCGATACGCTCCAGCTCTTTCGAATTTAAGTGAGGGGGCCTACTTAACTTAAGCGTGACTTAAGCGCAACTTAAAGGTACTAGATGTCCAATTTGCAGGCCAAAAATGAAAAGGTTAAATTCCAACGGCATTTGAAAGACAATACTAATTTAGAACTTGGGCTTGAAAATGTCTTTATGGAAAAATAACGACTATTAGTTGTCGAATCGACTTACCGTAAAAGCTATAAAGCCAGTAAGTAATAGTCTGATTTTCAGACCATTGTACCGAATGGTTGTACATTTTATGCTGCGCAAAGATTCAATCAGTTTAATTTTGGTCATTACAAGTAGGGTGTCTGATCGCGCACGATGTTGTGTGCTAAAATTCTTCCCATAGAGATTGCACGCATCCCTATGCGGTTCACGCATTGCGCGATCATGCAAAATTGGTCAAAGTTTTTTTTTTTTTTTTTAAATTCAAACCTTTATTCTTTGTGATCCTGAAGGTGATACTCAATAAATGAGGTGTCATATGAAAGAGCAGGAGAATTCCCATATTTTCAAAGGGGCGTCATCTCGGAATTCTAAAAATATCTTGGTCAAAACTGCGATTTAAACATTGTGCTCTGGCTAACTCCGAGGTTTGCCACTTTTGAGATATGATGCCCCGATCGATAAGTAGTCCCAGTCCTAAGGAATATATCTATGCGCTTATTTTTTCGCTAGCCCCCAGGGATCACAAACAATTACAGTTTGAAAATACCCTTCCCCACATTTTTCGGATCAGCTAAGCAGGGAGGCGTGAGCTCTGCGCCGGCCGAACCCATGGTGATAGCGTAAAATCTGCACATGAATAAACATCGGACCGCATGTTTACGAACCCGAAGTGGATGCCCATTGAAGAATGAAGACAATGGATTGCCGATCGCTTTGAGTTGCGCATGCAGTTTAGCAACACACGACGCTTGCCTTGCATATTGCGCAATTCAGCTGTTTTGCTAAAATTAGCAGAACAACATAACTCTGCGTGTACGTCTTTTTCATCGATTCTGAGAAAAATACCATGAATATTTCTTTGAGTTGAAGGGGCTGTATCTTTTAATAGAAACATCGGTGGGTCTTGAAATTTGAAATGTATTATTCTGAGTGAATGATTTTTCAATTATCCAACCATAATGGTGAAAAACAATCCAAAAGGGAAAATTGAAAAATCGTTCAGACACCCTAGTAAGTGGAACCGATGTAGTTTAGCCTAGGCCTAATTTACAATAATAAATGCATCGGATATGCATCGGGTAAAATGTAGTATTTTGGGCATAAGTTTACTGCCTGGACGCGGGCATTAGTTTGCAATGCAGCCGCTATGGTCGGCTTCTGTCTCTAAAGAGAGGAGCCGACCCTACCCAAATCAGAGGCTAACGAACGAAAGAGACAGAAATCTTCGGTCTACCCCGGCCCAGGCTCAACACAGACTACCAGAAATGCGTCATATTTTCCGAGGTCAACCTCAACACCAGCATGACTTCAAGTTTGGTGTTGTGGCTGATGCTGGTGTTTTCACAACACCAACACCAGTTTTCGACACCGAACTTGAAATCACCCAATGTCTCAGTCACTCACACTTTCACAGATCACAGTCACTGATTACAGTTTCTATTATTTCTAACCTTGTAAACATCACCGTACGTTCCGCTACCTATTCTTTGCAGCAGCTCGAAATCCTCCAGAGGATTTTTCCTCGAAATCTCTGCACTTGGCGTTTGTTGCGACATGGTGTCACTCTCTTATGAAATAGTACACATAGAAAGAAGAAGCATAGAAAATCCACGATATGATCCAGTTTTTTCTGATGACAGGCCGACAATTTCTGTCGACTGACTGTACTTCAATAGATTGCTGGATGCACTTCCTGTCATGCGCAATAAGCTGGAGCTGCATATTTTATATTTATCTACAAAGCGCAAGATGGCGACAATTCACGAATTCGAATATAGACTCAGCTTGCATTACAACCCCTTCTTGCTTACAATTTTATGGTTTCTATGCATAATGTAATTATTTTGCAAACATGACAGTGAATGTAACTGTTCTATTATATTCTTTATCAACATTCTATATAAGACATGCCTGTGAATAGAAAATGGGAAAAAGGGAAAAGAAAAAGAAAGAAATGAGAAAACAAATAGAAAAATAAACAAAACAAAAACAACGATTCAGTGAGAATTTGTCAATCCCTGCATTTGCTTGAGTTTTTGTTACTTGTCTTTCTTTTGAAAATACCTGGGTCGGAAGCGATGTTATTCATGCTGAAGAGTTCATTAACCAAGTTGAAATACAAAATAACATAAATTTTATTTTAAAAATAATAAGCGGGCCTATCATTTATAGTATTTTTTTTTAAAGCATAATTTGTAGACGTAGACTCTGCCCTGCATGCTGTCTTGGAAGTTAATCTGGACTACTGCTCACTGCATGCGATAGGCGATCGCCTATCCACAAAACTGCTGTGCCTCACTGTCACTGATAATCTTTTAATTTTTTAATATTTTATTTCAATACGGAATATTTTTGTTACTAATAGGGAACCTTGGCTATTCAATTCTTTTCTCAAAAGCTGGCATCAGGAATATTTGAATAGTTACGTAACATACTACTCAGATCGTTCTGTAATGGCATCAATTAATGAATATAAAAAATAACGACCCTCCTTCCTTGGAGACGCATGCATATATTTGTCTTTTATTTCAATGCACGTTCAATACACAAATAGGCCAAGCTGCAAAGTAAATGAGAGAAGAAAATTATTATATGCGAGATTTTAAATTCTTTAAAAAAAGACAGTGGTGTTAAAAGCCTACACATAGGCTACTATGCAAAATGCGAATACAGAAAGTAGGTTAGCTTAATCAGGCGCGGATCCAGGATTTCTTGGGGGGGGGGCCCAAATTTGAAATTGTGCGAGCCAAATTTTGGTACGTAATGGTGACCACTAAAGCAGTGGCATAATGCGAAAAATCGTTCGGGGGCCGGGAGGAAAAAATCCGCATCACACCCACTCTACATGGAGGCCCTGCTGAACGTTTTTCAAAGAGGGTGGGGAGGCTAAAGTATTTACGATCAGGTAGAGCGTAAATTGTCGGTGGGGCAAAGCCCCGGCGGGGGTCAAGAGGCAGAGCCCCTGAAGCTCAGGGCGTATGGGCATTTAATTACGGTAAGATGAGCATATTTTTTATACCTTATTTGTAACACTGGCAGAACACTAATTGGCGTGGGGTCCAGGGGCCCGCCTTGGGGCCCTAGGTGCCTCAAGGCAGAGCCCCGGAAGCTCAGGGTTTTAAACACTTAATTACGGTCAGATGAGCTTATTTTGATACCTTATTTGTGACACTGGCTTGTCACTAATTGGCGTACATGTGGAGTCCAGGGGCGGAGCCCGGAAGCTCAGGGTTCTAGGCATTTAATTACGGTCAAATGAGCTTATTTTGATACCTTATTTGTGACACTGGCAGATTACTAATCGGCGTGGGCTCCCCTTTCCCTTCCCTTCCTTCTCTCTCTTTTAAGTTTGCTGGGGGACGTTGTTGGCCGAATTAATCGCAACTGATCTCCCCTTCTGTTCATCCTTTTCTTTTCTTCTTCCCTTTTTTTGTTCCCTTTTAGCTCTCCTCTTTTCCTTTCCCTTTTTTTTGGGGCGGAGGGGGGAGGCAAGGGCCTTTGCCCCCGATCCACAACTTCTTGGCGGGAAAATCGCAACTGATATTCCCCTTCTTTTCTTTTTGTCTCCCTCTTTATTTCCTTCCCTTTATCTCCTCTTTTACTTTTTCTTTCCCTTTCCTTCCTTCTCTCTTTTTTTTTGCGGGAGGCAACAGCCTGGGAGGCAAGGCCCTTTCGGCCCCCTCCCCGATCTCCTTCTTCTCCCTTTTCTTTTCTGCTTCTTCTTCTTTCTTTCTTTCCCTTTCTCTCCCTTTCCCTTTCCTTCTCTCTCTCTCTCTCTCTCTCTTTTTTTTGGGGCAAGGCTCTCTGGCCCCCTGGATCTGCACCTGAGCTTCATATCACACGGTATCGGGGTACAGATCTTTATATCTTTTTCAGGCTGGTAATTGAAGAATCGGTTTGCAGTGTGTTTCCGACTTAGCACAAAGGACTTAAAAATAACAAATTCAAATAAGTTATAAAACCGGAGCTGGTTCAGCACTCTATTTCAGTAGCCGAGGTATATTTTTTGTCAATGTGCAAGATTGCCAAAGGGGTTAAAATTGCTTTCCTGACATTGCAACAATGGCCAGATTTTGTTGATGTATTGTCCCTATGTGGACATGCAGAAGAGGCTCTTTCTCCTTGTCTGGGAGGACAAGCACTTTCAAAATCCTTATACAGGAAGAGAATAGGCTAGGACTGTAGTGTTATTTCAAGATAGGTCAACAACTTTAAGAAGATCAAAATAATGTTGGGAAATGGAAATTAAAATAATACCGCTTTTCAAACCGATACGATGTGCAGGAAGTTAAAACATAGAGGATATGGGCGCAAACGCAATCGGGTACCACTAAGCTGTCGGGGCCTAGCTTGAGACCATTTTTACATATTAATATATCAACAACAACAATAATATAACTGGCTGAATTTGAAGAGATTTTTTTATTTTTATAATTATTATTATTTTTTTAATATCGTACTTTCCCGCTAAAATATTTGAAAAAGTGGACAGAGTTTCTCATCATACCTGACTTGATTCACGGGGTGTATTGGATCCTCTTCGCTTGTCTCTTTCCGGCTCTCTCTCTCTCTCTCTCTCTATCTCTCCTTTTGCATATTTCACATCAATATTTATCACTGGTGCTATCTCACTCAGTATTGTATCTCCTCGAAACTTATGCCTTTCCTGTATATGAGCATTCGAACTAAAAATGTATTGAATGAAATTATGTTTGATGGATAAACAGTATTGCTGTCCTTCGTGTAATTCGTATAATACTTTCACTTTGTATCGATCAATTAAAACAATAATATCAAAATGTGAACAATTAGTGAAATAGGAAGGGATTGAACATCAGTCTTTTGAGAGATAATCAAAAAGGGAAAAAGAAGAAAGGAAAAACACACTTTAGGTGGTAATTGATCCCGATACCTACCAATTATGAGGCGGTCGCTTGTCCACAAGACTGCTGTGCCGCACTGATTCTCTGATTATTTTTATCGTGTTAATAATTTCGGTTGTTTATGGAGTTGGAAAGACGTAAATTTAGTAATTAGAAAATGAGTTTTTGTATATTCTTCGTAATTCAGAGTCACTTGTGAAAGAAAGTTAATATAAATTTTTTTTTAATGGGGGGGGGGGGCCTTAAAAAAATGTTTTGGCAAGTCAATTATGGACTACGAACAACAAAACATATGATAAAAGAGTAAAATATATAGCTGGGAATCGAACCTATTATCTTCGCATTGCTATTCTTTGTGATGTCAAGGAATTTAAAGAAAATGCAGGTTTAGTGATTTTACGCTTTCGGGATACATGATTTTTATAGTCCTATAATGTCAAGGTTGCCTGTAAATACTTTATTTCAGTGACTTATAATTTTAAGATTACACTTTTATCTTGATATCGAGAATTATGTTATTTCTTGCATCTTGTTTAAGTTACCATCTGTTGTATATTAATGTCACTCCTTTAACTGTTCCTTTTCTCTGTTTCTATCCTTCTCTCACTCTCTCTCTCTCTCTCTCTCTCTCTCTCTCTCTCTCTCTCTTTATCTACCTCCTTCTCTCTCCTCACACACACGTCTTTTATTTTCTTCTCTCTTCATGTCTCCTTTTTATATTTTCTTCCCCTTTTGTTTCTCCTCGCTCTCCCTCTCTCCTTCATCATTGTTGGATATCTCCTTTTCCCTCTATCGTCATTATCTTACCTTATTTAAATCAACATGCATGTCGTATTGATTTTATGCCTATTTCTTGATCATTCTATGCGGTTGCTTTTGTTCTTTTCATGATACTCTAATAATGTCTTTTTGTTGTCAATGTTTTAATGTACATCTTGAAATAACATGATTGTATTTATAAACTTTCGCAATTCGGCCTTGTGGCCGCGAGGAAAGTAATTGAATAAACAACTTTGAATGAATGAATGATAGTGAGTTTTTATAATTGAAATACGTAGAACAAAATATAATTATATTAAGGGACATTCAACTGTCTGATGAACTAGTTGATATAAACAATAACAATAATAGAGCTTTAAATATTTAGAGGGGGGTGAAATGTTCTTTGAACCAGTCGAGATAAATAGTATTAAGAATAGAGATATTACTATTGAAAGGGTGGCATTCAACTGTTCTATGATCCAGTTGATAACTAAAATAATATTATGAGATTACATTAGCTGTTCTATGAAAAGTTCTATGAACCAGTTGAGATAAATAGTAATTAGTATATAGATATCAGTATACTAAAAAGACGGCATGCAATAATTGTTCGATGAACCAGTTTAGGTATACTAAGTAGTACTAAGCATAAAGATATAACGTTTAAGAGGAGGCAATCAACTGTTATGAACCAGTTCAGATCACTGTATGGTAATAAGAATAGAGATATCGATGTAGAAAGGGTATCCACTTTGTCATTTTCCGTGCTGATTATTAGACCATTTTTGAATTTCACTGTTCATATTGTAGGTGCTAGCATTCGTATAGTGTCAACTGTTTTAAAGTGTCAACTGTGGGTGATAGCATACTTTTTTGTGCCATCTTAATGGAAAATGGAAGGAGAAATCATAACAGAGAGGGACTTGGTTAACACTGATGAAAATACTATTAATAGAAAACGCGCTCTCTGATCATGCACTCTCTTCCTTTTAGGCATTTGCTGGCAGACTCTCCAATATATTAATGTATACAACAATTAACACTAAAACGATAGAGCGCAGACATTTTTGTTAGTACTTTCATTATAAAAAAACAAAACAATTTGTCATTTTTTTTTCAGAAGAAAATTATGGCTCTTGGTCTCTACAAAAATCCAGCTTATACAGTGCGTCCCAGAAGAAGAAAAAACGAAATCCGGAAACAAACGGATATTGCGAACAAACTATGAGCTTTATACATATAATTACTTTCTTTTTATAAAGTAGAAGTAATCTGATTTGAAATAATACATTGATGACTGTAATCCATACACGCTTCACTGAGCAATATTGTTTTGAAAATGGCACGTCAAAATCCATTTGTGCTAGATTTGAGAGAAACAGTGAACATGGTTGAAAACGTTAGTATCACAAGCCATCATGACCGAACATGACTTGAAGGAAAACCTTAACTTTAAAACCGAATGAGAAGATCGTTTCTTTTACCAATGAGAGCAACATTGTTGCCACCATCATAAAATAAAGGATAGAGAAGATATTGTCGATGATGAGGGTAAAATGGCATATTTTGTACTAAAATTGGTCTGCAATTGTTATGAACAGTGATTTTAGCAATTTAGAACTACATATCATCTTTTTAAAAGGGCAAAGCTGATAGTCCGGTGACATTTCCACTAGAATCAAAGTAAGGGACACCTTAAATTTTATAATTTGGAAAGATACGGTCTGAGGTTGTGCGCCCCTGTCATCTCGGAAATGGGTAATTGCCCTTATTTTTAGTAACTGCTTAATCAAATGCACATCATCACACAATGGAAATTTTGCATAATCATCATTTAAAGCTTATAAATCTCCCTAAGATTATGTTCGCATGTGCTACTAAAGTTTTCACTGTGTTACCAAAATCTGGCACAAATGGATTTTGACATGCCCTTTTTAAAACAATGTTTCTCGGTAAAGCATGTAAGAATTAATGCAATCATAGTATCATTTGAAAGCATATTACCTTTACTTTATGAAAAGCAAGAAATTACTTTTATAGAGCTCATAGTTTTCTCACAACTAATGTTTGTTTTCGGGTTTCGTTTTTTTTAATATTCTTGGACGCACTGTATAACAAAATTAATGCATGTTCAGTGTAATAAAATAAGTTGAGGTGTTTTTTAGGTGAATGGTGGCATGTACAACAATTACTATACTTTTTGTGATGGCTGAAAAGAAAAATCATGCACACAATCATGCCAACCATCATAAAGTTTTTATTTATCTTTCATTCATTTTTCCGAAAAGAATATTAAGCACAAAACATCACATCCATTTCAACATTCCTAAACCAAGCACTCTCATTCCTTGTTTGTGGGTGGAGATTCTGGATTTTGTGTGAATATTGTGAGGTAGCTGGCTTGTATAATAATATGAAGTGGGCCCGGGTAGCAAACCTTACACTGATACAGTTTTGAGGCTTGCATATTACCTCCTGACATTTAGAGGTATGTATAGTACTTAGTAGAGGAAGGCCTGTACAAAGTCCATATTATTTTAGGTAAGAAGTGACCAACAAGACTGACAGCCTACACAAATTTTATTAACATCTTTTTTGACAATGTATATCATTATTTTGTTTTACAAAAGAAATACATCAAAGTATAATTATAATACATTGTGTCTATGAAATGTGCTGAACAATGGGTAAATTTACAAATAATATTCATATGAACAGAAACACAAGTTTTCTCATCAAATTCAGTGGTAAATCGTATCAGTTATGTAACATTAGGTTAATTTATTAACTGCTTCAACACAACTACATAAACACACAAAATATGTTAAATCACGTACATTATACCTCTACAATTACGACGGTTCTATTGAAATAAAGTAATATATCTATTTTTAAAGATCTGTAGTCGGAAATTATTAGTGTTATAATATACATGCGGAAAATTAGTATACGCAGTGAACATGAAAAGAACGTTCTATTATTGGTGTATTGAATTGAAGTCATTAAAATTATATCGATCACATTACACGAAATCAACACAATGTAACGGAAAATTCATAATCAAAGATTGAAGTACAAAGAAATATAAAAGTAGATAGTTTTACAGAGACAGAGACGTGGGAGTGTCGTGGCCGAGTGGTTTAAGGCGCTTGACTGGAGAAGGTCAAGAGTTCGAATCCCGACACGGCACTAATATCCTTTGGCAAGATATTAACCTGCACTAGCTACTCTCCACCCAGATGTAAAATGGGTACCGTTAATTTTGGTCAAACAGTATTGAGCGTAACGCCTGGCTGGAATGCTCCCCAGGGAATGGAGATGTGTGCGGGCAAGCACTGAATCCAATGACCAGGTAATAGTATATCTGTAAAGCGCTTAGAGCTATATAAAAGGGGAATAGTATTATTATTATCATAGTTACTGACAAGTTTTGGAATGGGGTTTAAAACAGCCTCAGATGATTCCACCGTCTAACACTTCCCCCATCCTCACACCGTATGAGATTCGACTATCTTTTGCAATAGCCCATGACATACTGGAAGTCAAAAACACGGGTTTTGCTTGACCATCTGGGCTAACGACAATGGCACCAGCTTTATAACCAGTCCCTTTTTTCACGAATTTAAGTGACTTTCTTGCTGCAGCCTCCCCTGTCATGCCTGCTGACAGAAAGAAGAAAAAAAATCAAGATCAAGTATCAGAGAAGATCAAATTTATCTTTTCAACATGTAACTAAATATGTCACAAACAATGCAAATGTTGATTTAAAAGTCATCTCTCTCTCCCCGCCCCCTCCCTCCTCCTACAATATTTGTATATTTTCCTTTTCTAATAACTATTTATAACTTTTATAACAATCCTTGGCTCTCTTTTCCTCCCCAATCACACCCTAGATCACAACAATGTAATCGTTTTCTGTTGTTGTTTTTTTCTTTCTTTTTTATCTTCTGCTTTAATTTACATGTCAATATTCACTAAGAAATAGTAATAAACACTGACATCTATTGATTAGGAAAATATTAGGAAGTTAAATGATCTCACCGTGTTCCATATAGAGCAGAATACGAGAAGCCAGTGCCCTCCTCATGATAGCTTCCCAACACCTGTTGTTGATACTCCTCCTACGGCATTGTCACAATAGGCACCACAACCTGATGAAATCAAAAGCAAGATTATACAGTAAACAACTGAATTATTCATACCCCTTGTAAATTTGATGTGTTTTTTGTTGTTGTGTTTTTCGTAACTCAAGAATGAAAGGTGGACTGGTTGAAACAGAGCCTTTGTTGAATACTTTTATATGTAAGTCATATTCTCAAGAAACATAATTATATTGGGACAAATGCAATTTTTCACATACCTTAAAAAAAAAAAAAACTTGATAAGGGTATGACTTATTTAGTTGTGAACTGTACATCCAACATTTTGGTTGCTGTATATTATCAAATTCTTTTTTTACATGCGGCCCTACACGCTTAAGTCAAAGGTGGATTGTTTTCTGCAAGGTTTGCTAAGTACTAATGATTGCATTAACCCTATTTTAGGGTATAGTTTGTCTCATAAATGTCACTATGCAATTCAAATGAATTTGGGATGAATTCAATTTGTTGACCGGTCGAGTAATGGCACAAAAGGTCGGAACATATTGTAGGAACACATGAAGAAACGATGAGGAAGGAGACTTTGATTACATGTATGTAGATTTCCAAAGTGTTCCCTGAATCAAGTTGTAAGTGATCATGCTCGTTGCCCTACCCTTCTGTTAATAGTAGAGATGATAATTATTACTTCAAATAATGATATTGATTATAAACATAATGATATAAATATTTCTTAACACGGGAACCGCGGGGCGTTTTGAAAGTGCGAGGGTTCAACAGACTCGGCTCGGAGGCTTGGTTCTGGAAGACATTTTCGGAGTGTTGGTGGGGGGCTCCAGGAGGCTCTGAAGGTCTTCTGTTGAAAGCAAAGCAAGCAGTTTTATTCAGGGTGAGACTCCGGGAACGTTACTGACTATTGACTAAACGGGGAAGATCAAACTTTGCATTCTACCGACGTCCTTTGACAATTACATTTTTGCGAGGGAGCGCAGCTACCGATCAAGAAAACTTGCATTCTGCAGTTTGAACGCCTTTGAGCACACGGGCAATTTGAAGTCCCTTTCTCCATTCTCTCAATAATAATAATAATAATAATAATAATAATAATATTCAGCTTTATATAGCGCTTAATACAATGTCTCTAAGCGCTTTACAGATATACTATTACCCCGGTCAATGGGGTTAAGCAGTTTTTAATACTTAATTTAGATGCTTTGGGCGATTTCTAAATTTTGGAGGGGAGGGAGAATGCACTTTTTACTGCTTTTCTAGGAGAGACATCCCTAATATAATAACATTTTAAATACCGACCCTATGAGGCACTCTAGTGAACAGAAATAGAAATATTTACACACTGGGCCTATTTATGACTGTGTAGCTTATAGTAGAAATAAATAATTGTCCAATACTAACATACGAGAGAGCATAGCGACCAAGGACAACGATCATAATATAAAATAATGAATACTGAACCCTTGCATTAGAGTTTATTACAAATCCTATAATTATCATGATTAGTTTGCGCGATTACCTTAATGGTTAGACAGTTAAACAGACCGTGAACAGTATTGAATACTAACCCACAACTACAATAACATAATTGTTCTTTTACATACCATATCGAGAAGTACTTCTACATTTATCATTATTATGTATATTAACAATACTTTCTTGTTCATAATTTATAGTGTCATCTTGATTTTATAAAACGGGTATAGTTTATACTCATGTATTATCAAGAGATATCACAACATATCTCTTTGGTATTATCAATACGAATACGAACAATTTTTCTTTATTTGATCAATTCATGCATTGTAGCAAATTTCTATATGAACAACAAAATGAATATCATTAAGCAATAACAAGTCAAAATTTTCTCTTTTGATCTCACCAATGAGAGGACTGGATCCAACCCTTCCAACTCGTTGACCTGTAATTCCTCCTGTAGATGTAGCACATGCTATGTTGCCAAATTTATCCAGAGCTACAGCTCCGACGGTGTCGTGTTCTGTTTGCTTTCTTCTGTAAATTGAAGGAAATTATTAATTTTGCTGATATTGTTACCGGAAAGTGGAATAATGGAATATGATAAAACTCTAACTTGACCCTCCTACGAATTATAATTCGTTTCTATCATGCGCGGGTGCAGGGTTTTGTGATGAGGGGACTATAACGTAATGTTTTGGATCCCAGTAAAGCGAAGCGAGGGCTGCGTCTAACGGCGTGGGGTCCATGCAGGTGGAAGCCCGGAAGCTCCTAGGTTTTCAGCGTTTTAAAGACCCCAAAACGCCTCTCCTCGCATGATTTTTCTTCCACTTTTCAGACAATAATTTTGCCTAAAAATTAGGTTATATATAATATGAAAACCACTGTGTTTTATGGTATAGAGGTTATACTCGCGTGACGTATGATACCGTTAATATGGCGGAATCCTCAGTAATTTGGGAGAATCGGAGTTAGGCTGGGAATAGAGGAATGAATTTATGTTTCTGTATATTAATTTCCCTTTCCTGTAAGCGCCCTCCACGTCCCCCTCAATCTTTCATTCTCTTCCTCGCGTCTATAGCTCCGCGATGAGAATGTGAAGGGGAGGTGGGGTGGCCGTGGTAGAGAAGGGCCTCTTTATTTTTGCTACCTTTATGTTCCATTTCCTCTTAGCTCCTCTTTTTCACACACGCACACACACACACATACACACACACACTCTCTCTCTCTCTCTCTCAGCCGCAGGATACGCTATGTCCAATTCTGCACTACTTCCAATATTTCCCTTTTGCCAGTTTTAAAACGAAATTACTGCACGGTAAAAAAAAATAGAACACTGTATCATTGATCTATCATTAATCACACTTACAGTTCGCGTTCTACTTCCGAGCGGAAATTTCCGCTTTGTATATCCTCGAGCTGTTTCCTTGACCCATTTGCAATCAACTCTGACATTGGTGTCCTAGCAAAACCCATTTCATCAATGAAAGTCTCGAGTCCATCACCAATCAGAAAATCATGCTCCGTCTTGAATAGGAGACAAAAGTAAATTTTGTTGTCATGTCTAAATTCCCAAATTACAAACACCAATTACGTATTTTTCCATCTGATCATGCTTATCGGAATTCCAGTCGTACATGTTTCAATCGTAGTCCCTATATAGTTTTAAAGTTCCAATCTCTCATGACTTTGAATCGCAAATATAATTTATATGTTTTCGATAAGTTACAGCCAACCTTACTATGTTTTACATATACTTTTTTGTCATGTATAAAATGTTCAATGATTTGTTTGTTATATATTTGTAAAAAATGCAAAAGAAAAAGAAAATCAAACAGAAATAAATAAATCAAATCAAATCAAAAACACCTTGTGTTCACATGGACTGAACGCTATACATCACCCAATAAAAAATGTCATATTATATTATCCACTTTCTTACTTTTCTTTTGATTAAGAATACATTGTGGCTACAGCTCCCTAAGTTTTTCCTGACCTTTTTTAAGACTGTCTTCGCTAGTTTGATCGGATTCTTGATGTCTCGAACACATGCTACAGCACCTGATTTTAGGGATTTCCCCTCCATGATAATAGCATCCATCTCCAATTCTCCAGCAGCATTCAATTTTGAACCATAGCCTGTACAACGACAAATGTGATCATACGGACAAATAATCATCATGAACTTTGTGCATATGTATTCGTTTTTTTTTAAAGCAAAGATAACACTGTCCCATCAGAAGAGAGTGAATATCAAGGAAGAAAAAGAGCAAGGACATAAAGGAAGAACAAAAAGAAAGCATAAAACTCTCGATCATTCAAATTACAGCAATATAATACACTTTCAATTCACTGATACTTTCTTACGAATGCTTCCAAAGTATGATCATTTCTATTCTTATTATTGTTTTCATTTGATTATGATTATTATCGTTGCCCTTATCATTATTATTATTATTATTATTATTATTATTATTATTATTATTTGTATAATTATTATTATTATTATTATTATCATTATTATCATCATCATTTTTATATATGAATTTCCTCCGAAATGTTTAGGTCCGAGTTTTCATTAGCCCTAATATTTTGTAAGAAACAATGTTGTACTGGATTTGATAATATTATAGCACCTGCATTGTATCTTGGGTTATCTTCTAGGCAGCATATAGCTCTTTCTACAGCATCTAAAGCTGACCCTTTATGTAGAATCTTGTACCCCTCTCGAACTGCTTCCTGAACCCCTGGGTACCAGGACTCTATATCCTTCTCATGGATCTCACGAGCCCCTCCATGAACTATGATTACAGGTGCTATTATAGAAGTCATGTATCCAGCGCTGGTGAAAGAAAATAAACATATTAATGCTGTTATGGTTCAACCTTTCCCCTCAATGCTATCCGCTTATTGTTATGTAGATTACAGAATTGGGTTGAATGCATTGGGTAATTAGGCTCCACTGCACTCTACATAGCTCCAACAGGTGATACATATCTGTAGTGGGTGGGTTGCCTTACCTAGCAGTTTAGTGTCACTATCTGCAAATAAGTCATACAGGCAGGACCTATGGGTTGGAGGTGAATGAAAGTTGAAGTTTCATAGCTCAACAAGTGAAACGCTCTCGGCGGTCTCGCCTGCATTACGCAATTCGGCATTACGCAATTCGATATGATGAAAAATTGAGGTTGGGACATTATTTTTATAGGCAGGGTGGCCCATTTGCAGACCCCCGAAAATGAAATCCTCTGAATATAATAAGCATTTTGAAGTGAATATTGATTATGAATCATCAGAATAATTATTTACTGTATCATAAGAATACAATATAATGAGATTTAGTGTATGGGTAAGACTATAAATGTTTCAATGCTTGTCAGTTTAATTTACAAATCAAGTTATCTAACAAACTTTTTAAGAAAAGAGGATTTTTCAGCGTTTTGTGTAAAAACAATTGGAAGGTAGAGCCCATCTACATCACATCACGTCTCATTAGCATAATGAGAACATTGCGAATTTCAGATCCCCATACAATTAGTGATTTGGGGATGTCAAATATTCTTAACTTGTATTACTTGTTCCTTTTTCCTGAAACCTTCATTTATATGCATCTAAGATTTGTCTGCTTCTGTTAAAGTGCATACAAGTTTGAGGTTTTATTGTCCTTATACAGCTGTGGTAGACAGATTTGGTTTTCTTTGATTTTTGTTGTTTCCAATTGCCAGGAATGAGCAGGGAAGTGATTTTTGTATTTTACAACAGAGATTTTATGAAACCATTCATTTCTCATTTTACAGGGGGAAAATGTTAGTATGCCTACATGTAAGTAAGGTGTGATGAAGAAAGACAAAATTAGTATCATGCAAAGTTATGTGATTGTTTAGCCATTTTGCACTCATCATCTACTGCTTACAAAATGTTGGCATAGGTTGGTATGGTCAATTGACACATACTTTCTTGCAGTAAAGTGTACACGAGTGCAACATGTTACCAGCACCACGACGAGGACACCAATCACAATTTCATATCTTCCACAGCAACTATTCTCATGGATAAATAGGACATGCAAAATGAAACGGTAAGACATTTCTGTATCTCTTCAATTGGATTCATGGGAAAGTACTCGAATGATTCGAATATTTACTTTCATGAAATATGAACAAATAACAACAATTTATTTATTAATTCTCATATTAAATTTTGAGAACATAATCCAAGTCTACTGACCTAAAATGACCTTTGACCTTGACTTTGTGACCTTGAATTTGTGTCGCATGATTTGTGATACTTGATAGCCCTTGGGTACAAGTTTCATGGAATTTGAACAAACGCTTTTGAAATTATGCTAAAATTTCAAAATCTTGATGTTGATGCCACAACAAAGTCTAAGTTTCCAGACCTGAAATGACATTTGACCTTTACTTTGTCACCTAAAAGACCAATAACGTGATTGGTGATACTTGATAACCCTTATGTTCAAGTTTCATGGAATAGGAATGTATACTTTCAAAATTATGATAACAATTAAAAAAATCTTAGCCTGATGCCACAACATAGTTAAGTTTGTTGACCTGAAATGACCTTTGACCTTGACCTAGTGGGCTGAAATTCTACTCACATGATTGGGGATACTTGATAACCCTTTAGTTCAAGTTTCATTGAATAAGAACTTATACTTTCAAAATTATATTACAAATTCAAAAATTTAACCTTAGGTTAAGTTTTGATGTTGACGCCGCCGCCGTCGCCGCCGCCGCCACCGGAAAAGCGGCGCCTATGTCTCGCTTTTTGCTACGCAGGCGAGACAAAACATGGCATTTTGCGCTGCAAGTCTAAGTTCCATGGAGTGTCAAGATCACCAGAACCGACATTGAGGCCTGCCCCGATTCCCTGCATTTAGTCAACCAAGTCAAACTATGGTGTTCCGGCTAGGACTTACATAACAAGTCCTCTGTCAAAGTTGCATGCCACAATGGGTGGATCCCTATCAGGGGCGTAGACAACGAGGGGATGATGCATCCCCCACCTCACAAGGTGGGGGATGGCATGTACAATCATCCCCCAGGTTTTGGGAATGATATTTGCTTCCTTAATAAGTCATAATGATGATAATAATAGTAATAATAATAATGATAACAATTATAATATTAATAATAATAATAATTATGATGATGATAATAATAATCCTCATCATTATTGTAATTGTGTTTATTGTTATTAGCCGCATTCACACGGTGAAAGCCAATTCAGACGGTAAAAAAGAAAATCTTACAAGTATTTTGTGGTTATCTTGTGGTTTGGAAACCACAAGATAACCACAAGATTAATCGCGCATATTTTGCAGTGCGCCCAATCTCGTGGTGTGGAAACCAAAAGATAACCACGAGTTTTGCGTGTTCAAATGGGGCAAACCACAAGATAACCACAAGATACCTCTAAGATTGCAAACCACAAGATAACCACTGTTTTATTATTATTATTATTTTTTATTATTATTATTATTATTATTATCATTATTATTATTATTATTATTATTATTACTATTACTATTATAAGACTGAGATCAAATAGAAGTAAATAATGCCCTAATTTGAAACGATGCAATGCCGTTATGGTTCCGATTTCTTCACAAACTTACAAAGCAGTATTGTTACTCCATGGATCATAGTGATACTGTTTATGTTTTTGTATCTGTATGTTAATGAGCCGCCAGCCAATATTCATCTATGGATACTATGCCTGTTTCTTTGAGGTAAAAAAAGCATAGTATGTACGTATTCATTATGCTTTATAATGAACAGACATAGTGTTCAAAGTTTAATCGTTATTTGTTTGTTGTTTATGTGTTCTATTCACAAATGGCCACAGAGGCTGTTTTCATTCATAACCACATACCCCTATCAAGACAACAAAGACTATACCTGCGTGTACACAGTTGACATTGGTTTTTTTCTGAAGAGGTGTAACAGCAAAATTCACAGAGATAAATAAATACGTAGTGTGGTTCAATATGCAATACTATGTGTCAGTCCATTCTGTATTCGTATGCCACGGTGTGTAGATCTTGTCGATGTATGTCTGTCCATTCAAGGCGTAGTATGTGTGTGTGTGTGTGTGTGTGTGTGTGAGTGTGTGTGTGTGCGTGCACGCTTGTGTGTGTTATTTTACCTCATTAAGTATGCATCAGATTGCACGATTTCAAGTTCAAAACTGCAAAAGCTCCTACCGTGGGAGGGGGACACCCCTCCCACACCTCCCGCTCGGTCGCTCCGCTCCCTCGCTCGGGCGCTTCGCGCCCTCACTAGCGTTGGCAGCCCAGTCATCCCCCCCAGGTGTACGAACCTGTCTACGCCACTGATCCCTATAACTACTAAGGAAAGTTGAAGGTGCTACCAGATGGAGCAACACCTTCGTTATGGTGGACAACTAAAGTTTCAGCAACAGTAAAAGCTATGATTTCTTCATTCTGAATGGACAACTATTTTAATATCACACCTTGAGAGTGATTGCATCACTAAAGTGGGTTATTTTGTTTATATCTCCAGACTTTAAAACGATAAGCCTACAAACATTTTAGTGTCAATACTCTGTATAAATGTGTTACTCTGTGACAGCTAAGAATACAACCTCAGGGTTTGGATCAATATAATCCTTATATCTTTACATGTATTTCTATTGTTATAAGAAGTAAAGGAATAAAGATAAGGAGATGATTTTATTTCATGCACTTAACACATTTTGAATTCTTTGTTTATTGTGTAAATCTTCCTGTGAGATGATTAGAGAGTTTTAACTAGATCACAAATTATAGTCACCTGAATTTACCCACTTGTGACAAATGCTTTGCAAAGTCCTATAAATTTGCTGACGTATTGCAATGTTCTAATTGAATATACTGATAAACTCAAATTAAATTCAGGGGCAGACTAGTCATGGGGAGTTTGTGTAGAATTTTTTTGCACAGGCCGCTCGGTATTTTGACTTGAAGGACGTTAAATTTGTGGTATGAGTTTCGCTTGATCAACAGAGAAAATGATACTAAAAACAAAATATAAAGGCTATATACTGAAGAAGAAAAAAAAAACACGACAAACAAGACTTTCACATCTGTAGCGCACCAGCCCGAGACCATATTTTTTTCTCACAAATTTGTTATAACCTCGATGTCTTTGCTTGAGACCACTACATAGTATTGTCACGTTCAGTATAATGCCTGGATTACATTTGGCTTACGATTTAGTCTACGGAGCCCGTATCCTGCCCGTATCCCCTTTTCCGTGCGGCCTCCGTGCGGCCTCTGTGCGGAGGCAGGAGATGGCCGTGAGATTTTCGTACGGATTCACGGGCTCCGCAGCCTTTACGATTTTGTTTCGCGGGAAGTTATACAAATTTGAAAAATCGTAAGCCCGTAGCCCGTAGACATGTCGTAGGTGGCACTGCACAATCTCCGCACGGGCATCGCGCGGAGGCTCATGCTGATCGTGCAGCAAACGCAAGATTTTTTCGGTGAACACGGAGGCAAAAACAGCACGGCGGCTGCACGGTCACCACGCCTTCTCCGCGCAACCTCTGCACGGAAGCTGAACGGGCTCCGGACGATTTCCGTGCGGAGGCTGCGGAGACTGCACGGCTACTGCAATGAAATTGCACGATTTCCGTACAATCTCCGAGCAGCCTATGCACGGAATTGCCGCGGCCTGCCCCCGGGGGCCAATACAAGAAATGGCACGATGCTCGTAGATAATGTAAACACAAACATCGTAGCCCGTAGCCTCCTACGATGCCCCCAAAATCGCACGAAAAACCGTAGACCAATTTATCGTACGGCGCCCGGGGCAAATGTAATCTAGGCATTAACACAGACACACTGTCTTGTACAAGGTATTATATCAATATTTTCATACATTTATGCGGTATAAAAGTAAAGCCATAGAAAGGCAAATATTGATTCATTATCTCATCTTCTCACCATACGGTATAGGTTAGCATGAGTCCGAGTCTATGCAACAAACGGAATGACATGTGTCTCGTGTAATCCATTATTGATTGGAATTTTTTTATTTGTTTATATTTTAGGTTTTTTTTCCACATTAACTGCATATGAAAAAGAATTTACAAAGTAACGCATATACAAGGTAACAAAACATGTAAATATATTCGATAGATAGGTGGTATTACAACAATAAGGATTTTATGCACGGTCATTAAATACAAAATTGTGATGCTAACAATAATCTATAGTAATGAGGAGGAAACCTTAGAAGCATTATGCTTGTGATTAAGATTCCCTTTACATAATACGTTTGTTACATATATAAAAAAAAAAAAAAAAAAAAAGAAGAACAAAAACGGGTGTGTAGTGCAGCCAACCAACAAGTGATGATAATAACGGTGGTCTACATCATGATGACCTTTTTAAGCATTTTCATACTGAAGAAGAAGTTTACGTTTCAAGTGATATTTAAAAGTAGTTAAATTGGGCAGCTGTTTGAGCGACATGTCCAAGGACTTCCAGTACACAGGACCAGTATAAATCCCCCAACAAAATTCTTAGTTAAGTTCTCAGTTTGTGTAAGTGAAAAAGGAAGACTCTTGTGGAATGTCGACGTAATGGCATGAGGAAGTTCGTCAGAATTTAATTGAAACAGCCTAAAAAGAAATTGTACAAGTCATGAACTTTTAATATTTTATTTTCTAAAAATAAACTATTAGGGTGGCCGATTATTCGTATGACGCGTTTTTGAAGTATCAATAATTGTCCAACTGGTAATTAAACGAATTTCCCCATGCAAGTATGCCATAGTTCAGATAAGGCAAGATAAGCGTCGAGTACAAACTTTTCAATATATAGGAAACGACATTTTTAATTTATTGATTATTCCAATGTTCCTTGAGAGTATTTTGCTTAAATATAAGTTGTGTTCTTTCCAAGAAAGTTAATTGTCAATGATAAAACCAAGGAATTTTGATGAATCAACTAAGTTTATAACTGTTTCAATGTAAACACTGCCAGGCAATCCCGAAATAGAGTTGCTGAAGAGCATATTACATAGTTGCTGAAGAGCAAGTGTATAGAGTATATTATAAGTGAATTGTATACCCCCCTCCCCCCTCTCTCTCTCTCACCCACACCCACACATACCCATGTGCTTCTCTATGTATGACTATACATGCCTCTTTTAGCGCAGGGATGCTTAAGAATTTTGTTACTATGGTTGTAGGAGGGAGAAATGGCGAAAGGCATGAAAGTGCCCCTAATATCCGATAGGTCATTCAATCGAATATTTTTTTTTCTTCAAATTCTTCATTCACTTGACAAGAACCATAACAATTTGATTTACATAGCGCCTTTTCCAGAGGATATATATAGGCCCAAGCAAAGTTTTGGGAAATTTTGAAATTGGATGGATAGTAATTCTTTAAATTTTTGATATATTTGGATGCCCCTGTGAATGTATTATAATCACTAAAAAAATTATCCCCTAAAACACTTCTGCTTTCGAGCAAATTGAATAATCAAAATTTACCGGTGCTCCCGGTAAATTTCAAATATTTCAAATAGCGCCTAAGGCCATTCCATGGTTGCTGCGACCATGAAAATCTCAGAATAGACAGTTCTGATATATAATTTCCAAACCTGGAGAGATATCGCGTAGTCCCATATACATCTTTCTGTGTACAGTGCTTGTAACTTTTACCAAGACTGGGCCAATTTTCTTATCATTTTGTCGATTCCAGAACCTAGATGATCAACCTTTTCTGATCGATTCCACAACGTTTCTTTCACAATGCAATCGCATGACCAGAACAGTTTTACTAGTCTTTACCTTTAACACATCCCCTGTGTAAGTAGTGAACCACCCAACTGTTGTGTAAAGTCGTTACACAACGAATTTGTAGTGTGGGAAAATAGAATAGAATCGTTATACTACATTAATCACATTATGCACCACCAGTATATTACAGATTTAGACGGGTTGTATTACAGAACTGCACAAACACAAAAAGGATCTCCTTTTCCTGTCGATAATAAAGTTCTGCCATAATGACCGAAGGTCATATTGACATAATATTATTTGGCTTTATACCTATCTTTGAATTGCTCCTTTGTTCAGAATCCACAAGCGCTGCTCGTATAACAAACGCTGTATATTACCCTGTTATAATAATATGGATTTTTATTATTGCAACCAAAACTACAACATACAAACAAAACATCAAATGAAACATCACGTTAAACAATGAACAATAAAATAATTTCTAACTTAGCGAGGTCGTATAGCGACTGAGCGAGAATATTATTTTGCATTTTATAGATTCGAACTTTGCATTTTAAAGCACCTTTGATCACACAGGCAAATATTCACACCTTTCTCTCTTGTCTTTCAAAGGGATATGTATCTTTAATTGGGTTAGGCAGCGTTAAATCATCATCGTTTAAACAAAGTTAATTGGAGGCAAGTTTGAAAGTACTTATCTAGTTCAAGATCATTCTTACTACGGTAGAAATAATACACATTAACACTTTGCTAACTAAGAATGAGCTTAAATTTTCATTTGGCGAATGTTGATCTTTTCTTTTTTAAACTTTATAAAGGTTCAGGGGGAAAAAAAACGTTCAGAATATCTCTGGTTCTTCATTCTGAATTTTAAAATTAATCGTGTTCATACTTCCAATATCATCGTTTATTGATTGGAATTATATAACAAAGTGTACGGCAATCAAAACAATCAAAACCGAGAAGTTTTCCAGACAACAACAAAACATTAGCTCCCTGGACAGAAACTGAAGACTAAGAGATATCAGAAACCAGAAACGACGATTTGGAATTGTATAGTCAGAAACTTTGCTGAATTCAATCAAGCTCATAGTTAAGTTGTAGTAGTTGTAGTTGTTAGTTTTCAATGATTCAATAAATTAACATATCAGGTTTTATGGTAATTTTAAAGTGACAAATTGTATCTTGCAAATTACAAAAAACAACACAAAAAGAATGCACAAATTTCAAGGATATTTCTTAAATGCTTTTTAATTTACATTAGCACAGGAAATAAAGAAGTATAGGCCTATATATATATATAATTTATACAGACCTACATAAAATTTAAAAACATGTCGCTGGATTGATGTTAATAGATAATCCGTACTAGATGAATTGAATTGTTTGATGCTTCAAATCCTACTGTTAGTGCTCCTGTAATTTAAGCATATTAAGCAAATTATGCGCAATATTTTATTTAGTTGCAAAATATCACATTGTAATTACTTCCAAATCACAAAATGGAAAGCGTCACAAAAGAAATGGTACAATACATTTCAAGTATACAAAATTATATGTTATATAGAAATAGAGAACATCATATTCTCTTAGGTTTTCATCAGCTCCTACCTTTGTCATTCCCAGATCCCGTAAACAGGCTGGTTTCAAATCCTTTCAGTCCTTAGCCCCACGTCTCTGGAACAAACTCCCCTCATTCTTAAGAAACAGTACTTCACTAGATTTTTTCAAAAAACAACTGAAAACATACCTCTACAACTCCTCTTAATAAATTGTTGATAGACTAAGAGACAGCGCCTTGTATCCTTTGGAAAAGGTGCTATATAAATCCAATTATTATTATTTATTATTATAAATAACGAAATAGTAAATGGCTGAAAAAGCCGCTTAGCTCATTACCAATTTGTTTTCTCTAGTTTAAGAGTAACGAACATAATATGAAATAAGTAATACACAAATGAAATAGCTATATACTTTTAACAAAAAATTATTCAATCCAATTCAATTCAATTATTTAACGATATAAAAATAGTAAATGTACAATATAGGAAAAAGATACAAGTCATAATCATAAACAAGGCGAGATATGTTGACATAATCATATATAAAGTTAACATATCGTTAGGGGCAACCAAAAAAGATCGAGATCTTATTGTGAACTGGTGCCCTTTACAAAATTAACAAATTACAAGTAAAAAACTAATGATAATCACACGCAGACACATCCAACACACACACACAAACCCACACACCCACACACACACACTCTCTTTACTCTAACAAAATAAAGAGAAGGAAAGGAGGAAGAGAGATTACATGTACAGTGTACATAATTATATGAGGTAAATTAACATTATTATTTAATATATATATATGGAAATCAAGATGTATATTTGTCAATAAAGTAACTTTTAAGTAAAGCTTTAAAGGGCCCATGACATCGAAATACAAGTGTATTCCTGTTGGTGTGCAGTCCTGCATACATCTCATATTTTGATATGTAAACTTCTGAATTTGTTTCATAGATTTTTAAATATTTTTGAAATATTTGTTTTCAAACTTGCTAAGCTCCACCCCAAAACCTCCAGATCTCATTCCCCTTGTGACATCATCTGTCAGTCATCAATGAGCTAACTTGAGAAAGTGGCATGTAAGTTTGCAGAAGTCGACCACCTGTTACAATACGTAATACAATAGCAACATACAAGTTGCTATGTCAGACATGCTGTAGCATCACCAGGAAGACAAAGGCAATGATGGTGTATTGTACATATGTATGGAAGCATGCAATTCTATTATGAACGTGTGCTAAGCTGGGAAATTACATACCATTGTCTATTGTAGAATATTAGTTTAGTCTGACATGTCTGACATAGCAACTTATATGTTGCTATTGTTTGTGGTATTGTAACAGGTGGTCAACTTTGGCAAAGTTACATGCCACTTTCTCAAGTTAGCTCATTGATGACTGACAGATGATGTCACAAGGGAATGAGATCTGGAGGTTTTTAGGGTGGAGCTTAGCAAGTTTGAAAAACAAATATTTCAAAAAATATTTAAAAATCTATGAAACAAATTCAGAAGTTTACATATCAAAATATGAGATGTATGCAGGACTGCACATCAACAGGAATACACTTGTATTTCGATGTCATGGGCCCTTTAAAGGAGGAAGCTGTTGAAGAGGGACGAATGATTGTATTTAATTCATTAAAAATCTTAGGTCCTACATGTTCAAAAGAATTATAAATTTGCATATTAGAAGTTAATGGAAAGTGAAATTGGGCAGCTGAACGTATATAATACTGATGAAAATCCATTAAAAATTTTAAAATTCATATCAGCTGGGGCCATTTTATGCTTGACATAATACATAAAAACTGCAACTTTAAATTCATATATATATATGATAAATATTTAGTGTTTTTAATTCAGAGAAGAGGGGGCAAGATGGCGCTAAATAAGGTGACTTTGTGCAAATACGTAAGGCTTTTTTCTGCAATTTATGAAATGGTTCTAATTTTCTTTTCCAACGTTGGCCCAGGTAATGTTGCAATAATGAATAAAAGGAAGTATAAGTGAATTATACAGCATGAATAAATGTTTTTGAGGAGAATAGAACGCAATTTACAGATAATTCCGATATTTTTTTAGATTGTTTTTAGTATATACATACGATGGTCTTGAAAAGTAAGTTCATTATCCAATATTACTACAAGGAAGTTCACGGAATCAGAAACATTCAAGCATATATCATAAATTTTCACTTTTATTGTATTAGGAGGATACTTAGTATTCGATTTAGAGAAATATGAAATACATGTTTAATCATGATTAATTACTAACTTATTGGAATCAAACCAGTCAACTACTTTACTTAACTCTTCGTTTGTCTTATATAGAAGTGTATTAAAGTCTTCATGTGAGGAAATGATATTGGTATCATCAGCAAATAAGACAAAATGAAAAAATGAAGTAACATTACACAAATCATTAATAAATAGCAAAAATAGCAAGGGACCGAGTATTGATCCCTGTGGAATTCCGCATTCAACCTTGGAAAGAGATGAGTCAAAATTAGTATACCTTGTATATTGGGATCTAATCTGTAAATAACTATGAAACCAGTCTAAAGCTACACCACGAATTCCAAAAAAGGGTAATTTATACAAAAGAATATTATGGTTAATCAGATCGAATGTCTTTGACAGATCAAGGAATATACTGAGTGAATGAAAATGATTATGAATATTATTTAATAGTACATCATGTAGGTCAATCAGTGCAAGCTCACAAGAATGATAAGACCTTAAAGATACTATGTCCCTTTTGCAGCCAACATCAAATTCTGTAGAACTTTGCAGGAATTATGAATATGTCATGTATGTCCTATCTGTGAAATTTAAACGTTAGCAGTGTCCTAATATTCAAATTATGCAAGGAAACCCGTTTACTTGCTAGACTTCACTGTCAGACACTATTGAGTGACTGACTGGCTTTTTCATCTTTGGTAATAACATACATAAAATGAGCTGTAAAGGGTACATGAGCATTTGTCTACATCAATAACCCACTTCTTGTAATGGCCAAAATTAAACTGATTGAATCTTTGCGCAGCATAAAACGTACGACCATTCGGTACAATGGTCTGAAAATCAGACTATTACTTACTGGCTCTATAGCTCCTAAGTCGATTCGACAACTAATAGTCGTTATTTTCCCACTTAAAGACATTTTCAAGCCCCTTTTTTAGGGAAGTTCTAAATTAGTATTGTCTTTCAAATGCCGTTGGAATTTAACCTTTTCATTTTTGGGCCTGCAAATGGGACATAGTACCTTTAAACCATATTGAGCATTAGTTAACCCGTTCCTTCCGGGAACCTGGTATACCAGGTTCCCGTAGAGCATCCACAGACGGGAACCTGGTATACCAGGTTCCCATAAAAGGCAGCTGAATGACGTCTTTACAAGCCTAAAATTGCCTTTCCCTGCCACTTATTCACTAAACTAGTGGAGTTGAGCTTATTTCCAAAGTGTATTATATCATTTTCCATTGCTCCTGTTTTTTGTACTTTCATATTATTCTTTATTAATGTACTTTTTCATAAGCATGTCAAGTTTTCTCTCACATGAAATTCGTACAGCAGCACATACAGCTCCGCGATGTCTGTCCCACAGATATTGACTTTCGCTGAGACCTTTCCGTACACAGAATATTGATACTGCTGTACCTCATTGGGAGCAGCGTAATCCGCGCTCGCCCTGTAGAAGCTTATTGTTTATTGTTCTTCTTACGTAACTTAGCTGTAGGGGGCCTAAGACATAACTCTTTCGTATATTCTATATACGTTAAAAGATGGGAGTTGCTGCTACCTTGTTTGGCGTTCAACAAGAAGGGGATAGAGCAATGTCGATCTGGCGCGGCTCAGTGGCTGCCGGGCTCACGATCAATTGGGCAAAAAGAATTTCCATTTTCGGTTTAACTTAATGGAGTGGACTTAAAAGATTATTATTATTATTATAGGTCTAAAATACTTTCAAATATTTCTGTGTCATTTTTGTTTGTATATACTTTGTCAATACTTACAAACTATAATTGTCAAAATTTGCCAATATACAAACTATTACGTTTCCCCTATCATCTTCCGCTCTAGAATCCTATTTTTTTTTAATTTCTTGTGTCCTTTTCATATTTTTTCTTGTCTCCCTCTTCAAGATTTCTTTTTTTTTGGTATGGTATTTATGCTAATTATTTTTTCATAAATAAAAGATAAAGTTTTATTCTTTCTCTTATAATGTTGTCCACCTTCTTCTAGATAACCCTTTTGTGCTAAAGTATAATGTCCGATGTATATTATTTCTGTCAATAACATAAATGAACGTATCATTTTATTTTGACGCAACAAAGATTTACATTCAAAATCAAAACTTGTTCTTTCTATAATTTGTGTACAGTAGTATTCTTCGCATTTCGACATTATCAGCCGCTCCGACGTTCTATATTTTCGTTCCCTATAATAAATATAAGGTATATGTGTACATTATCAGGGATATGTTATAATAATTTATCTCAAGGAAGAAATGATGCCGGCATACTAGCAAATGTCGGAATAGAAAACAACATGAAAGATGAAGTTCGAAAACGACATTGACAGAAAGACAGAGAGAGAAAGACAGACATACATACAGGCAGTGAGAGAGAGAGAGGGGGGCGGGAGGGATAGAAAGTTGGACGTAGTCTGTACTGTATTTATTATAATATTTGCATCGCCGATCACCCCCCCCCCCAGCTCGGATTTTTGGGTTAGTTACTTTCTTTTTTGTTTGTTTATATCTTTTCGCTAAAGTATAATGTTCGACGTATATAAGTAACGTCAATATAGCATAATAAACTTTTTTTTAAATATCATTTTGATGCAACACAGATTTACATTCAAAAGATGAAGATGGAAAATGGCGCTGAGAAAGCGAGCAAGAGAGATAGAAAAGACATACAGAGAAAGAAACAATTATTTCTCATGTCATCTTTTCGTCTGTGAAATTTTACTAAGTTACATTTTTATTATTCCTTTATCTTTCCATGATTGTTATATATTTGAATGAATATTGTAGGGTCAAATCTGGTTTTACGTTATAATTATGATCAGCTCTTTATATTTAGGAGTACGTCGAAACGCGATCTCATAAAAAATCGCGGAACATAAAACACTATGAGAGATGAAGATAGAAAATGACATTGAGAAAACGAGAGAGAGAGAGAGAGAGAAAGTAGGACGTTATTTCTCATGTCATCTTTTCTCATGTCATCTTTTCGTCCATAACGAAGTTTAATATGTTATAATAGTTTATCTCAAGATCGAAAGGAATACTTTCGGAATAAAGCAACTAGCGGAACGGAAAACAGTACCAGAGATGAAGATGGCAAATGGAGCTGAAAAAGTGAGCGAGTGAGAGACAAAGAAAGAGACAAACAGAGGGACAAACACAGAGAGAAACAATCATTTCTCATGTCATCTTTTCTCATGTCATCTTTTCGTCCATAACGAAGTTTAATATGTTATAATAGTTTATCTCAAGATCGAAAGGAATACTTTCGGAATAAAGCAACTAGCGGAACGGAAAACAGTACCAGAGATGAAGATGGCAAATGGAGCTGAAAAAGTGAGCGAGTGAGAGACAAAGAAAGAGACAAACAGAGGGACAAACACAGAGAGAAACAATCATTTCTCATGTCATCTTTTCGTCTGTGACATTTTACTATCACATTCGTATTATTCCTTTATCTTTCCATGGTTCTTAAATATTTGAATGAATGTTTCAGATAGGGTCAAATTTGGTCGATCAGCTATTTTTATTTAGGAGTACGTCGACACGCGATCTCATAAAAAATCGCGGAACAGCAAACACTACGAGAGATGAAGATGGAAAACGACATTGAGAAAACGAGAGAGGGAGAAATTAGGGCTTATTGTTATTTATTATTACGCTATTTGTCTCTCCGATCAACCCCACCCCACCCGCTCTGGATTCCTCTTTAGTTTCCATTTTTTACCATGATTTACATTCAAAAGTTTTACTTTTTATAATTATTGTACAGTAATATTCTTTGAATTATGTTTTCAAATAGGGTAAAATCTGGTTCTACATTATTTGTTTAATAGCAATTTTTATTTGGGAGTACTTCGGAACGTGATCCCATAAACATTCTTCGAAACAGTAACGACGACTGCAAAACAACAAGACCCCCCCCCCCAAAAAAAGGGTTATCTGAACCCGATATACGTGTACACTTGTGCTGTATACAAGGATCATTGTGAATAAATCTATACCTTTACCTTATTTCCGCTCTTCTATTGTTGGAGTTTATAACCATGACAACGACCTTTACCCTCGGCCACGTCTATTGTTCCTCTTACGTAACTTAGCTGTATAGCTGGGCCAAATTGCCATATGATCTGCGCATGCGCTATGTTCCTGCTCGTCGCGCGAAGCCACTGGCCAGGCTGCGTAGTTTTTATTTACACGCTAGTGAGGGGAATTTCTCGATTAATTCCAATGAAACCGCTCGCGGAGAGCCTAAACTGTATTTTAAACTTTTATGTACGTACTGTACTGATAATGATAATGTACTGAAATTGTTTTGTCGATGGATGTTGTGTGTACATGTGTGTGTATGTTCACGCTCGCTGTGCTGATTTCTGCTCTCATATTCAACAGCAAATTGCAAAATAAATCCCAATATATTTGTTTAATATCTGTAACTGCTTGGAATCTTGTGTTGTGTTCAAATGGTTGACGTGGTATCAATTTTAATAACTTGTTTCAACCCGCCTTTTCCACAGGACTTCCCTCACCCTTCTCTCTCTCTCTCTCTCTCGCTCTTTCTATTTCTCTCCGTCATAACTCTTTCATCTCTCTCTCTCTCTCTTCTCTCTCTCTCTCTCTCCTCTCTCTCTCTCTCTCTCTCGCTCTTTCTCTTTCTCTCCCTCATAACTCTTTCATCACTCTCTCTCTCTCTCTCTCATACGCCTATCTACCTACTCTTTTCTGTCCTCCTTATCCCCCCTCTCTCTCTCTCTCTTCTCCTCTCTCCCTTGCCTTTTCTTTCTTTTTTCATTTCGACTCCTCCCATGTCTGATTGAATTTATCTTTCACCTTCTTCAGTAAGATACCATTATTGAAGTTCACACAATACATGTTCAAATTCTGGTTTTGAAATATAGTTTAAATCTTTAGTGTGATATTTTGATAGTTTACGCATTACTCACAATTTCCGCATGCGCATTATCATTTCCTTAAAAGTATAACTTCATTTATTGTATTTTAACTGTTTTAATCTGTATGAATGACATTAAACGTGGCACTATGAACTGTAATTTTCCATACACAGTCATTATACTTCCTCTAATTCTCTCTCTTCCTCTTTCTCCCGCCCTCTTCTCAGTCTCTAACGGTTACCTGTTTCTTCCCTTTTACTTCGTTCTTTCTACTATCCACCTCTCGATTCCCTCTTCTCTAACTCTCCTTTTCTCCCACTTTCCTTCTACTCTCCTTTTTTGCTATATCTCTCGGTGTAATATGTGAACATAGCTTGATCTTAATTATTTTGATTGCCGTATTGTTTTAATGTTTTAATGTTCTCACATTTTATGATAATTGTTACAACATTGATGTGCAAGTTCAGTTGTTTTTATCATGTAAATTGAATGTAATTCAGCCTACGGGCTGCCAGGTTCAGTATTTAATAAACCTTAAACCAAAATCGTTACATTTCGTTAAATATAAAGGACCTTTCAGTCGATAGACGGTCAGGAGTATGAGTTGAACAAAAAAAGTTTAAGCACAAACAGGCGCGGTGGAGCATTTTCCAAAATGGGGGGGGGGGGTCACCATCAAAATAGGGTACTGTTATATTCAGCCCTCATATTAGGCACCAATTAAGTAGCAGCACACGCTCTTAATACTGGACACAACATTCAATGGGATGATGCCCACATCATTGAGTTTGAAACGCACTTCTGGTCAAGAATGGTAGAAGAATGTATCTGCATAAAAAGGATAAATCCTTCACTGAATAGGGATTCTTGCTATACATTGTTACCTTTCTTCGCTCCAGTGATCTCGAGGCAGCAGACAGCAAGACGTGTGAATAATAAAGGTCCACGGGAGTGGTTGTTAGAAGCTTAAACTACAAAAAAAATCACGCTCTCTCCAATTTTATACAACAAAAGGTTGGCTTGGGGACCATTTCTATCTTTACGGATGGGGTGCAGGGGGAGAGCCTTTGCCAGGAGTCTTTAATAATAAAAAGGATAAATCCTTCCTTGCTATATTGTTACCTTTCTTCGCTCCAGTCAGAGTCCAGTGATCTCGAGGCAGCAGACAGCAAGAAATTGTGTAAATAATTTGCCTTTGCCGGGAGTCTTGGGGCGGAGCCCCAGGAAGTTCTTCTTTCATTTCATTCTAGAAATAACTTCTCTTTCTCTTTTAAAGACAATTTTATATAACTTCTGTTTTCGTATTGTTGTACTTTCGTCCGCAGACTTCTTAGGCACATAATAATTATGTCAAGCCAACTCACTCGCAGTCGGAAATGTAATCTGTAGGCCTAAGTGTAAATTTAAGTTTCATGTTCTTCCTTTTTTCTTTCTTTCTTTCTCTCCTCTCTCTCTCTCTCTCTGTCTCTCTCCTTTTCCTCTATCCTCTATCTTCTTCTCTTTTACATTATTGTCTCTTTTCTTCTCATTTTGTGTGTGTGTGACATGCGTTACGCGTTGGTTTGACATCGCACATAAATGCCAGTTGCAGATTCCCTGTCTAATTACATGTATTGATCTCGTTTTAAGATTTTAAAAAAACTTTCTCATTAATTCTATTTCCGTTGGTAGAAGAATGCATCTGCATAAAAAGGATAAATCCTTCACTGAATAGGGATTCTTGCTATACATTGTTACCTTTCTTCGCTCCAGTGATCTCGAGGCAGCAGCCAGCAAGACGTGTGAATAATAAAAGGTCCACGGGAGTGGTTGTTAGAAGCTTTAACTACAAAAAAAAATCACGCTCTCTCCAATTTTATACAACAAAAGGTTGTCTTGGAAAGCATTTCTATCTTTACGGATGGGGTGCAGGGGGAGAGCCTTTGCCGGGAGTCTTTAATAATAAAAAGGATAAATCCTTCACTGAATAGGGATTCTTGCTATACATTGTTACCTTTCTTCGCTCCAGTCAGAGTCCAGTGATCTCGAGGCAGCAGACAGCAATAAATTGTGTAAATAATTTGCCTTTGCCGGGAGTCTTGGGGCGGAGCCCCAGGAAGTTCTTGAATAAAAAAATAGGAAATTTAAAATAGTCGTTACGAGCGATAGAAATTGTAATTTCCTCCTTGAAAGTCACATAGCCCCTTTCATTTCATTCTAGAAATAACTTCTCTTTCTCTTTAAAGACAATTTTATATAACTTCTGTTTTCGTATTGTGGTACTTTCGTCCGCAGACTTCTTAGGCACATAATAATTATGTCAAGCCAACTCACTCGCAGTCGGAAATGTAATCTGTAGGCCTAAGTGTAAATTTAAGTTTCATGTTCTTCCTTTTTTCTTTCTTTCTTTCTCTCCCTCTCTCTCTCTCTCTGTCTCTCTCCTTTTCCTCTATCCTCTATCTTCTTCTCTTTTACATTATTGTCTCTTTTCTTCTCATTTTGTGTGTGTGTGACATGCGTTACGCGTTGGTTTGACATCGCACATAAATACCAGTTGCAGATTCCCTGTCTAATTACATGTATTGATCTCGATTTAAGATTTTAAAAATTTTTTCATTAATTCTATATCCGTTTTTTCTAATACTTACACTAATCTCCAATTTAAAAAACGTCTACTTCCTCTCAAGACAACATTATATAAAGGATTCATTAATGCAAGGCTATCTCGCGAGTCATCTCTCAATTTCAATAACTTCTTGCTTTCCTCATCTCTCAGTTTCTCTTGCTTTAATATTTCTCGTTACTTCCTTCCAACTGAGCTCCAACTTGATTTCTCCACATCTCCATATATTCTAGTTTATGCACTATATCTATTCTTCAACTACAGGTAGATGCAAATATTACTCAAAATCCATTATATAAATCACACTCAGGATACAGCCAATGGACTAGAATTGCTTCAATCTATATTTTACATGTATCATTAATATATGGTTTTAAAATGGCTATGGTGATGAGATGTCTAGGTAATATGTTGATGTGTTTGTTAAAATGTATTACCACGGTGCACCTTCTTGGTTAAAAAAGATATATATTTGTACGTACTGTACATGTATTAACGTAAGTTCATGCCTTTACATACCACAGTAGAAATCAAATATTTTATATTTGATGCAAAATAATATTAATATTTGAAGATTAGAAACACAAACAGATTCCATAACCATTCAAGTGTTTCAAGAAAAGTTAAGCAAACTTTGTCCTCGATGTAAATTCACAGTAGCGTATAGCACTAGCGAGCTCTCCTATCCAGTCTAGACTCTTCGCGAGCGGTTTCATTGGAATTAATCGAGAAATTCCCCTCGATAGCGTGTAAATAAAAATACGCGGCCAGGCTTGAACGCACACGCATTGTACGTCCCGCTTATTAAACGCACGCACGGCAGCGAACTGGTCGAGTCTTTGATTTTTATTCTCGTTTATGAGGCGGCTATCAGGCTGATAATGTCGGAAGGAACGGGTTAATAAAGTACTCTTATATATGATGATTAGCTATACGATTGTACATGATTTTCTCTAAGATCTTTGAGAAGCAGGGTAATAAGGTAATGGGTCTATAATTAGGAAACAAATGTCTATCACCAATTTTATACACTGGAACTATTCTACCAATTTTCATTTTGTTTGGTACAGAGCCAGTGCACATAGATACAAAATTAATTAAAAAAATGAACCAAGGGAACAGCGATTGAGTGAATGACTTTCTTAATAAGATGCATGTTATTGTCATCAAACCCTGCACTCTTAGAATTTTTCATTTTTTAACAACATTAATTATTTCTGTTTCACATGTTGGGTACAAATAATTCGATTTATTGCAAGAATTGCTAAGGTAAGAATTAAAGTAAGTTTTCGGTGATTGATTTTACATAGATTGAGCAAGAGAAGCAATGATTGAAAAATAGTTATTGAATTCTTCAGCAATATCATTATCATTTTCTATTTTTCCAATCTAGAATAGATTCAATAGCAGTAGAGTTAAGACATCTTCTGGGTTCATTAGCATTTGTATTTCTACGTTCTTTGAGATTATTTTGAGTAATAGAAACAATTGGTAAATGGTCTGTTATATCGTTATAAAATATACCAGAACTAATATCTTTACTGCAAACATTTGTAAATATATTATCTATAAGCGTTGTCGTTGATTTACAGATACGTGTAGGCTTATCAATCAATGGATGAAATGATTTATTATACAAAGTATTATACAAAGTCATTAACTTGATTTACAGTAGAATAATTCAGCAAGTTAATATTAAAATTACCCATAATGTAGACGTCTTTATTTTCTTTTTTCCAGTTTCTGTAAACAAGCATCAATTTCACAACTAAAATCTTCAACATTAGTAAGGGATCTCTATCTCTATATACAACAGCAATGATAATATTTCTTTTGTTTTGCATATAAATTTCAAGAGTGATTCACAAATTTCATCTAACAAACATAATTCCTGTCTTACAACCACATTCAGAGAATTTTGCACAAGCATTGCGACACCACCAACTCTACATTTCCCCCTATCATTATGAAAAAAGATATACCCATTGAGATTATATAATGAAACTGGAGTATTGCTGTGAATCCACGTTTAACTAAATCCTTATAAAGAGAGCAGTTATTATCAAATAACCCCGGCAAATAACATATAATAATAACTCAATTACAGATAAGCTTCAACATTCATTGTGAAAGCATGTATTCTCATTTTAAAGATCATGGCAAGATTGGGATCACGTCTTCACATTTTTGCAGAAAGTGACAGGTTAATAGACAATTTAACTTTTAACGATTGTTATGCAGCAGTGGTCCTCGGTACAGAAATATTCTTAACCAACACCCAGCTTCATTTTAGGTAGAATTACATGAGATTTCAAACATATACAAAATTACACTGTAAAGGGCTTGTCTAAGTATGGAGGAGTCGGATTATGTAATGATTTATAGAAAATGGTTCTTAACTGCATCTAAACTTTATTGTCTTGTTGAAGAGGAGTGGAAATCCATTCTTTAAGCAGTAACAATTATCAAGGATATGTTCTGGAGTTAAATCCATTCCAAACTTGTAGTGCAATCCACTTCAAAGTAGTGGTTTGAATTACTCTTTTGAGAGTGAGTTCCACTAATTTGACTGTGACCACTGCAAACTGAAGTGATCCCTAATAATAATATGGACTCCTAAAAGAATGCATTTCCTCTTCTGTACATTTGCAATGATTTCCAAATTATGTAATTTACTATAAATATCATTATTAGTATGTCATCAAAAGGAATCATCTTTAACGTAATACAACTGGCCATGTTTTGTCTTCTTTTTTTGTGTGCATGTGTAAAGAATATAGGCCAAAGTACATTTCTCGCTTGCTGATCGAGTCTGAGACATGAAATCAGTGTAAATCAAAAAGCTGACCCTTCTTGTATATTCTTGTACCCCTCTCGGGCGGCTTCCTGGATACCTGGGTATAAGCTTTCTATCATACTGTCGACGATCTCTCCTGCTCCACCTTGGACGATGATCACGGGCGGGATTGTAGAAGCCATCTCTAACGATTTGCGCTACAAAGATGCGATTGAACTTTGATAAGTGCCTCCGATTGCAAGTTCATAAAGGTGTAATGGTGCCCGATGCATGATGACGCTAATTATGAGTATGATGAGAATGAGACGATGATGACAGTGATGATGATGATGATGATGATGATGATGATGATGATGATGATTATGATGATAAATAACGACGTATATGGTGATGATGGTGATAATGATTATTGTGATATGGTGATCATGATTATGGTGATATGGTGAATATGATTATGGTGATAATTTATGGTGATAAGACAATTCCCTTGAAATTCAAAACCTTAATCATATCGCAGAAGATTCATGCATGACAAAAGACGAGAGAGCGGGTTACAAATTTGATAAACAACAGTTGGCGACATGATCTTTCATTATTTGTCATAGTTACGGTCGTTATTGATATTGTTCATCTCACATTTAAGAAAGAACATTTTATTCTAATAACCCACGATTTGCTCATAATTAAATATTTCCTTGTATATGTGTTGTACCCAGTGGAAAATAAATAATTACATTTTGATGAGAGCTATATCAGACTTCGTGAAAACGACCAACAACAATAGGCATAAAATAATGTACAAACAAAAACACCGAAACAATAGTTCAATATGTAATCTTCTTTTTTTTTTCTTTTGATGATTATAATTGAAGTTGATATCGCTTTGAAAAGATGATCCGATTTTTTTGTACACCATTCAAGTAGCTTAAGATTACATTCGGCCCATGTCTTTCGCGGTCTAAAATATCTTTGGACGAGTTATTTCGAACGCTGGTGCGGCGTCGAGATCCCCATTCAAAGAACTCGTCATGGCGTCACGAACTCGGCACGAACTAATCATGAACCCGAGAACCACGATTTGAACTGGGCTATAATCACACTGTATGTACTGCATTATGGAAAATTGCACACTTTATACATATACATGTAGCTAGCTAACTACCAGTTCACTATGCGACCGCCATGCTCATTGGGGTTATTGCATTTTGATTAGAGATAATTTGTATCTAAATGGGTCCGATGCAAAATACTTAAATCCGCCTACCTGAGCTGTGAACGAAGTGGAATCATTCTTCCATTGGTTTGACACGGCTTCTTGAAAAAACAACCGATAAAACACGAAATTTTGAATTTCTTCATAACGCGAGCCTGGGGTCTCAGTCATGTAGAAATACTGTAAGCATGCGTGACCAGGTTTTTCCAGACACCCCCTAAACGAGGATTTCTTCTGAAACCAAAATACACCCTAAATGAGGATTTCGCCTGGTTTTTTCCCGAATTCACACCCTTAACGGGTATTTCAAAAAAGTGTACTCCTAAACAAGTATTGTAAAATTCACTGGCGTACTGATGGGGGGGAGTTGACCCCCAATGAAATTCTAGCGTGGTTTATTTCTAATTCGATACAAGTGATTTACAAATGTTGCTGAAATTTCATGATTTTCCATGAGCTTCCGGAGGCTCTGCCCCCTGGACCCCGCCATGGGCCCTAAGGCGGGCCCCTGGTTGCTCATCTGACCGTAATAAAAAATTAAATGCCTAAAACCCCTGAGCTTCCTGGGATTCCGCCTCACGTACCCCACAAGGGCCCTATAAGGCGGGCCCCTGGATGCTCATCTGACCGTAATTAAATGCCTCAAACCTCTGAGCTTCCGGGGGCTCTGACCCCTGGACCCTACCAAGGGCCCTAAGGTGGGCCCCTAGATGTTCATCTGATCGTAATTTAGTGCCTAAAACCAGTGAGCTTCTGGGGGCTCCGTCTCATGTACACCACTCCAATTAGTGACCTGCCAGTGTCACAAATAAGGTATCAAAATATGCTCATCTGACCGTAATTAAATGCCTAAAACCCCTGAGCTCCGCCCCTTCACCCCGCCGGGCCTTTGCCCCTGGACCCTACGCCAATTTGTGCTCCACTTGCTTCGCTCGCTTTGCTCTACCTGATCGTAAATACTTTAGCGCCCCCCCCCCACTTTGAAAAACGTTCTGCGGGGCCTGCATGTAACATGTAAGAGTGGTGGTGATGCAGATTTCTTTTCTGCCCCTCCACCCCAAAAAAAAAATTGCTCATTACGCCACTGGTAAACTTGTAACCCCTTGAGCATTTTTGAAGTGCGATAGGGATTACTATTTAAAGTTGTTGACAATGTAAAATAAATCAAATTGCGCTTCTGATGTAAAATTCACAAAGTTAAAATTTATTTCAATAGAGAAGCAATAACATCAATAGTTTTAATGCACAGCCATCATATTAAGTCCTTTCTTTGAAAAAAAAAAGAATTACATTTAGTTTTAACAAAAGTACACAGTGTACAGTGAACAGTTACTATTCTACTATGCAAAACTAAATGTAAGGGACCAGCTATAGGCGTGAGACTTAAATTGGTAGGCCTGGGTTGGTATCGTGGGCATCCATCTTGACGCATAGTTCCCGGAACGCCGAAGGCGGCGCTATTCATCGAACACTATCGGAACACTGTAAATGCTTTCATTAGGAAATGAGCTGTTGTGAATAAAGAGCTCCAGTTTTGTATGATCACGTTTACCCTTTTTCGCTTTAAATACATGGATACAACACTGAACAGTTTTAATTACATATGACTTCCTTGGAATTAAATGACTCGCAGGTAATTAGGAGAATTTATCTGTTTTTTGTCAAGTTGTCTGATTTGATGACGTCATTGGCGATTTATAAGCCATTTATAAGCCATTTGCTAGAAAAGTCATTGGCGATTTATAAGCGATTTATAAGCCATTTAATTCCATTGGCTTTTTATATGCCATTATCCCTTCTGCGATTTTTTGGCGATTTATAATTCGAGCTCCAGTTTTCTATGATCGCGTTTACCCTTACGGTGTAAATACAACGATTTATAAGCCATTGGTTATTTATAAGCCAGTATCCCTCGTGCGATTTTTGGGCGATTTATAACCCAAATAATACTTCTCTCACGCATTATTCAATAGCGATTTTCACCGTAGGAAACCACAGAACGCCTTCGCATGTTTACCCGCCGGGCACCCAAATTTGT
This sequence comes from Mesocentrotus franciscanus, assembly GCA_037976565.1. Lineage (NCBI taxonomy): Eukaryota > Metazoa > Echinodermata > Echinoidea > Camarodonta > Strongylocentrotidae > Mesocentrotus > Mesocentrotus franciscanus. The sequence continues at coordinate 12,202,626 of CP137669.1, read as the reverse complement.
GAAACATGTCTGCAAAGTAACCTGGTGTGTTTGTAAGTAAACTGAAGTTATTTTATTTTATTATTTTTAATCTCACGCACATACAGTACAACATGTTCATTATATACCGGTATGAATTACCGGTATATAATGAACATGTTCCATGTCACGGTTGCAATTCAACTGTCTTCACTTTTGGCCAAATAATCCATCTCATGAAATTTCATAGCCACTTAAATGCCCACACAAATGAGAATTACTGTGCCATAATTGAGCAACAACCTGTCCTGCAACCAAGATGCAAACTAATGCGGTATAGATCTAAAGTCAAAGCACTTCGTAGGAAACTTGAACACATATCTTCTTATCAGTCCACCAATCTACTTCTCTGCTATACCAATTCCCAACCCTAGTTCCGACTAGAGTACCTACATAAAGGTATGTAGGTACTCTAGTTCCGACAGCTCTGGATCTACTGAAGATCTTAAGATCGTTTCAAACCGACTCGCGCTAGATAAGCTACCTCTCGCGGCCGTCGTCCATAGTACTATGAGCAAACACGACGGAAGCAAACACGACGAATTATTACCCCTTGTTTTTTCCGGTCTGGCCCTGAGGGCTAGAAAAATGCCTGTAAACGCGTATACCGGCGCGTACAGCAGGATTTTGAATCATTTTGAAAAAGTACCATTTTTCTTGAAAATGGCCCAAAATGGACGTTTTTGGTCCCCTTAATGCGGCACCGCGCGGACCGCGTCCAATCTATAAAAAAAAACACTCCTTTATACGCGTTTTCTTGGTCACGCATGCTTACAGTATTCCTATTTGACCGAGACCTCCGGGGCTCAGTGTAATTGTCAGCGTCTGTTGCGCCACAAATTGTCGCCGCAGCACAAATTGTCGCCGTCGACAATTTGTGCCGATTATTGCAAAACCTGACGCCACAAATTGTCGCCACATGCACAAATTGTCGACAGTCATGATCAAAGCACATTACATTGAACGATCATAACTTATGCCACATGTATGCATACACACAAACAAACGACCAAGGTCATGTTAAGTGTGTGTGTGTGTGTGTGGGTGTGGATGTGTGTGTTGTGTGTGTGGGGGTTAGGTGGAGGGGTTTGGGTGTGGATGTGTGTTAGGTGGGTGTGGGTGTTTGTGATGTGGGTGTGGAAGTGGGTTTATGTGTGCAGGGGCGCCGAAAGAGTGGGGCAGGGGGGCAGTCGCCCCCAAACGAAACACCAATTTTCGCCCCCTATCCCCACCCTCAGATACTCCCTCCGTCTAAGATCTCTCCATGTCTGGCCCCATATGAGATTCGGCCATCTTTGCTATAGCCCATGACATACTGGAAGTAGAAAACACGGGTTTTGCTTGACCATCCGGGCTAATGACAATGGCACCAGCTTTATAACCAGTCCTTTTTTCATGAATTTAAGTGACTTTCTTGCTGCAGCCTCCCTGTCATGCCTGCTGACAGAAAAACAAAATTCAAGTTAGATCAAGTATTTAAAAAAAATATCAAATTTATCTTTATACGTTTTGAAGATGTAATTAAATATGTCACAAACAATAACAATGTTGATTTAAAGGTCATCTCCCCACTCCCTCCCTCCTCTTACAATATTTGTATTTTTTCCTTTTCTAATAACTATTTATAACTTTTATAACAATCCTTGGTTCTCTTTTCCTCCCCGATCACACCCTAGATCACAACAATGTAATCGTATTCTGTTTGTTGTTTTTTCTTTCTTTTTTTATCTTCTGCTCTTACATGTACATGCACTGGCGTACTGATGGTGGTGGGGAGGGGGTACCCCCAAATAATTTCAAACGTGTGTTTTTTTTCCTAATTCGATACCAGTAATTTACAATGTTGCTGAAATGACATGATTTTCCGGGTTTTTCTCACCTTTTTGTAAATTATACTTTGTTTAAGCGTTTGTTGGAAAATGACAAATTCCCAAATTTATAGTCAGGCAAAAACCCTAAAGTGCCCCTATTTGCATAGGGAAGGTGCACCCCTTTTACTTCAGATAAGCGTCTCTTTTTTAATTTCAAATAGGTGCCCGATCCACATTCTTATTAGTGCCGCTTTCCAACTCTGATTAGTACCCCTTTACCTTTGATAATTGCCCTATTTAAATCTGAGAGGTACCCATTTTACTTTAACAAGTGCCCTTTTCTTTTGTAATAAGAGCCCCTTCCTCTTCAGATAAGTGCCCCTTTTTATCTTTGATGAGTGCCCCTTCTCACCTCTGATAAGTGCCCCCTTTCTCTTTCTAAGAAGTGCCCTTTTCCTACTGATAAATGCCCCTTTTTGAAATAAGAGACACCTCCTCTTCTTATAAATATCTCCATTAACATCTCATAGGTGCCCTTTTACCTACGAAAAGTGCCATTTTTCCTTTGTATAAGTGCCCCTATTCATCTCTGGTCAGTGCCCCTTAACAGGTGCGAGAAGTGCCTCATTTTCACCTCTGATAATTCCCCTTTTTACTTTGACACGTGCTCCTTTTTTTCTAATAAGTGTCATTTTCCCTTCGGATAAGTGCCCATTTTTTGTTTCACCATAAAATGTGCTCATAATTTAAAGCAACTAAGAGCAGTTTTTCACGAATTTCACCCAAAGCTTGCTCGCTACGCTCGCTCGCATTTAAGGTTGATATAATTATGTTTCTTATTAAATATTTTTTCAGTCTTTCATGATTAGATTGTGCTTAAAACCCCATCAGAATTGTTTTTTCCCCCTATTTATAAGATGTAGTTTTTTGCACTGCAACCTCACAAATTAAAATTTTTTGCTCGCTTGCTCGCAAATAGATATAATCAGACTATCACACCTAACTGCAATGTATGATGCTTAAGCAGTATCTTGGATCATGTAAAGAGAGAAACAAACATTGAAATCATCCCTGATTTTAAAAAAATTGCTCATTACGCCACTGCTTACATGTCAATATTCACTAAGAAATAACAATAAACACTGACATCTTTGATTAGCAAAATATTAGGAAGTTATAAATGATCCCACCGTGTTCCATATAGAGTAGAATACGAGAAGCCATTGCAATCCTCATGATAGCCTCCCCAACACCTGTTGTTGATACTCCTCCTACGGCATTGTCACAGTATGCACCACAACCTGATGAAATCAAAAGCAAGATTATACAGTAAACAACTTAATTATTCACACCCTTTGTAAATTTGATGGGGGTTTTTTTTTGGTGTGTTTTTCGTAACTCAAGAATGAAAGGTGGTCTGGTTGAAATAGAGCCTTTGTTGAATACTTTTAGATGTAAGCTTTAATACGTCATATTCTCAAGAAACATAATCACATTGGGACAAAAGCAATTGTTCACATACCTTAAAAAAAAAAAAAAAAACTTGATAAGGGTATGACTTATTTAGTTGTGAACTGTACATCCAACATTTTGGTTGCTGTATATTATCAAATTCTTTTTTACATGCGGCCCTATACGCTTAAGTTAAAGGTGGATTGTTTTCTGCAAGGTTTGCTAAGTATTAATGATTGCATTAATCCTATTTTAGGGTATAGTTTGTCTCATAAATGTCACTATGCGATTCAAATGAATTTGGGATGAATTCAATTTGTTGACCGGTCGAGTAATGGCACAAAAGGTCGGAACATAATAGGAACACATAAAGAAACGATGAGGAAGGAGACTTTGATTACATGTATGTAGATTTCCAAAGTGTTCCCTGAATCACAGTTGTAAGTGATCATGCTCGTTGCCCTACCCTTCTGTTAATAGTAGAGATGATAATTATTACTTCAAATAATGATATTGATTATAAACATAATGGGTGGTATTCCGATAGCGCGAACTAAGTTAAGCTCGGCTTAACTAGTTCACACTTTTATGGAGTGCCTGTTGCCAACTCATTTTCCCTGTACAGATTATTTTAATCCTGCAATAAAAAGTGTCCAAAAATTAATTTTACAATGAAATGAGAAGAAAAGATAATATGAGCACGAACTGAATTTCAATAAAGTCTTTGGTAGATTATTTTTGTCATAAATATTGAAGGAGGAAGATGAAACCTAGCATTCCATAGAAGTGTGAACTAAAATTCTTGTTTAGTCTGGACTTAGTCCCGGCTTAACTTAAGAGAATACTACCCAATGATATAAATATTTCTTAACACGGGGACCGCGGGGCGTTTTGAAAGTGCGGGGGTTCTACAGACTCGACTCGGAGGCTTGGTTCTGGAAGAAATTTTCGGAGTGTTGATGGGGGAGGGGCTCCAGGAGGCTCTGACGGTCTTCTGTTGAAAGCAAAGCCAGAAATTGTTTTCCGGGAGAGACTCCAGGAACTTAATATTCAATTGAACATACTGACTAAACAGGGAAGATCAAACTTTGCATTCTATCGACGCCCTTTGGCAATTACTTTTTGCAAGGGAGCGCAGCTACCGATCAAGAAAATTTGCATTCTGTTGTTTGAATGCTCTCGAGCACATGGGCAAATTGAAGCCCCTTCTCCATTCTCTGAACGGGGTTAGGCAGCTTTTAATAGGTAATTTAGATGCTTAGGGCGATTTCTAAATTTCGGAGGGGAGGGAGAATGCACTTTACAGCTTTTCTAGGAGAGACATCCCTATTTACATTTAAATACCGACCCTATATAATATGAGACACTCTAGTGAACAAAAATAGAACATTTCCACACTGGGCCTAGTGATGATAAATTATGTAGCTTAAAGTAGAAAGAAATAGTAGTTCAATTCTAACATGCGAGAGAGCATAGCAACCAAGGACAACGATCATAATATAATATTGCATACCGAACCCTTGCATTAGAATATATTACAAATCCTATAATTATCATGATTATTTCGCGCGATTTCCTTACTGGTATAGACAATTAAACAGACCGTGAACAGTATTGAATACTAACCCACAACTACAATAACATTGTTCTTTACATACCATAGAGAAGTACTTCTACATTCATCATTATTATGTATATTAACAATACTTTCTTGTTCTTAATTTTTATTGTCATCTTGATTTTATAAAACGGTATCATTCTATGGTATAGTTTATACTCATGTATTATCAATACAAACAATTTGTCTTTATTTGATAAATGCACGCCTTGGAATAGATTTCTATATGAACAACAAATGAACATTATTAAATAACAACAAGTCTAACTTCCTCTTTTGATCTCACCAATGAGAGGACTGTCTCCAACCCTTCCAACTCGTTGACCTGTAATTCCTCCTGTAGATGTAGCACATGCTATGTTACCACATTTATCCAGAGCTACAGCTCCGACGGTGTCGTGTTCTGTTTGCTGTCTCCTGTAAATTGAAGGAGATTATTAATTTTGCTGATATTGTTACCGGAAAGTGGAATAATGGAATATGATAAAACTCTAACTTGACCCTCCTACGAATTATAATTCGTTTCTATCATGCGCGGGTGCAGGGTTTTGTGATGAGGGGACTATAACGTCGACGTGCAAATCTAAAAGTCCCTATTCATTATTGACTGCTACGAGAGGACTGGCTGTTTACGCTCAAGGTAAAGTTGAATCCCCTGCCATCACCCCGAGGCGCGCCTGGGTGGGCGGCGCGCCGAGGGGTGATGGCAACGGATCAACGGGGTGATGGCAACGAGGGGTGATGGCAACGAGGGGTGATGGCAACGGATCAACGGATCAACGCGAGCCAGTATAGAAACAGCCAGTCCTCGAGTATTAGATCAGTCGATATGACTTTTATATGCCGATCGTACGAATTAAAACAAAAATCTACGAAGAATTCTTACCTTAGCCTTTTATTGAGTAAAGATGGGTTAAAACATCACAGAAAATCTGAGACAGTGTCTGTTAATCTTTGCTAGCAAAATGACTGAAAGTTTCAATCATTTGGGAATCGCAGAAAAAAACCACTGTATGGTTGTCCGCGCTCGGACAAAGACAATTTTAACACGTAAACCAATGGGGATCGCAGGAGGATGAGGGCACAAATTAATGGATATTCCCTGTGAGTGCATGGGGCATGGCTTAAAATCACGACTCCAATTTCGACCAATCAGATGGCTAGATTTCTAAAGTGAGGTATATAAAGCATATAATTACATTTAAGATACTTTTGCTTGTTTATAAAGCATTGAATGGTCAAGCCCCAAATAATTTGTCTGAATTATTATGGATGGATTAATATGGATCGGATGCATTTCAAAATAGCACATTCGATGAATGCCAAAGCTGAAGGTTGCCAATAAGGCATATAATTACTTTTAATATATACTTTTGCTTGTTTATAAAGCATTGAAGCAATAAGGCATATAATTACATTTAATATATAATTTTGCTTGTTTATAAAGCATTGAAGCAATAAGGCATATATTAATTACATTTAATATATACTTTTGCTTGTTTATAAAGCATTGAATGGTAAAGCCCCAAATAATTTGTCTGAATTATTATCTTTTAAAATCACATCCTTACTTACGAAGTACACAGGAAAAGCGCTTTTAAAGCTACCTCACACAAACACAAATAAGTAACACTTGGAGATAGCACTCTCAGTTGCGCCTCTCCAAAGATTCATTATCTACCACTACAGTAGACATAATTTTTTTATAAAGCCTCAGCTGTTGCTGTCATCAAAATTTTGTTGAAGGCGTACAGGAGCTTTTGAATAGATTTTTTTACTGTGCGTCTGTAAAGTAGCACTGTTAGGAGTTTTGTTATCATCACAGCTCAGTAGAGTATATTAATATATAGCTGAGCCATATAAATAATTGATCTAATTATTGTTATTATTATTATTATTATTATTATTATACATAATATTAATAAAGGCCATACAATATATTTCTGTAACACTAATATTAGCTTCTTCAGACAACAGGAATTTTTTAAACCAAACTTGTCCTGTGGAAACTCGTTATAAAAAGCTCTGATATAGCGAGATACCCTATATAACAAGGTAATTTTACTGGTCTCAGCTCTTTAATGGTTCCAATGTCCCCGTTATAACGGGTTTCCACTCTCTCAAGAAACGTCGTATAAAGATTAAGCGTGTGGCGAAAGGGGCGTACAGACTGAGTCGTCAATTCTGGTAGACGACCCCTATGAAGTTATGCCTTTTTCTTTCTTTCTTATTTTATTCCTTTCTATCTTTCATTCTATTATCAATGTCGTTTACTGAACACATTAAACTGTTATTTATGGCTTTGCAAATAGCGACGACCTTGATAAATATATTTAAACAAACTTTTTAAAAACTTTTTATTATTGCAACCAAAACAATAATATACAAACAAAACATTGAACAACATGTTAAACAATGAACAATTAAAATACATTTCTAACTTGGCGAGGCCGTGTAGCGACTGAGCGAAAATATTATTTTGCAATTTATGGTTTCGAACTTTGCATTTGTAAGCACCTTTGATCACACAGGCGAATATTTACACCTTTTCCTCTTGTCTTCCAAAGGGAAAATTATGTGTCTTTAATGGGATCAGGCAGCGTTGAATATATTTTTAGTTGCAAAATATCACATCTATAATACGCAAAATCGCCGCGGGGGGTACGTAACGGTCTGCCAATGTGAATTTTTTGACATATCAAACCCGTCTTTCCTCGACCCTACCCGCCTCTGCCGTGGCGCGGGAACGGCGACACAATTCCAAATGGATGGGATCGGGCATGTCGCGTGCCACGTCGACCCCGTGGTCGCCGTCCATGTCGTTATAGAGGTGGTTTCGGGGTCCCGGGAGGACGGGCGGACGAGAGCACGGCCGGCGTCGTCCGTGCAAGGAGGCGACGAACCCGCCAGAGTGAGGCAGTGAGCTAGGCGTGCACCCGCCCTCTGCACGTCTAATCAAAGATATCACACTATCAAGAGACAGTCCAGTCCATGATGTGTTGTAGCAAATATGCACGTCGCAAAGGGTAGGGCCTATCCCGTGTTAGGCATCTTGCTATATGCGGTCTAATCAAAGAGATACTTTATCAAGAGACACTCCACTCACGTCATGTAGCGTAGCACATGCATGATGCGATGGGTTGGGCCTATCCCGTGTGAGGCATCTTGCTATATATACGCAGCAGCCAAACTGACGTCAACGTAATACGTTGTTCTTCTACGCTCACACACGTACACACACAGTCGAGTTAATTCGTGCGACGGTTACAATATATTGGCACAAACAGTCCGATTTTTCGCGTAAAATCTTTACTTTGAATATATTTGTACAAATTCTGTGGACCATGCCAACATAATCATAGTCCAAGCTTCTGCTTTATTGGTCTTTTCATGAAAACTACATTGAAATCACAACAATAATAACGCAAATAGATTGTAATTGTCGAGACCATATAACTGAAGAGAAGAAAAATTCAGCGAGCTTAGGTAATATCACATGCCTCCGCACGGCCAACTCCCGCGGTGTCAGGCCAGTCACGGCGCTCACACAATGCAATTTAACCTATGCGGTAACTGCAGCACTCTAGCTATACTGCAGTACCTGTATATAGCGTGTATTTAGATCATTCAATGTTTCATGTTTGAGCCGTGCAATTGTTGTTTTCTTTTATTTCTTTTTTGAATGTGATGTGAATGTGAGTACGGTACGTACATGCTATTACAGAAGTGTGCAAGGAATGATAGGCCTACAGGTGGAAGCAGGCGCGGATCCAGGGGCAGGGGCCTGGTCCCCCTCCCAGCAAAGAAAAAAAAAGAGAGAGAAGGAAAAGAAGGGAAAGAGGAGAGAAAGGGAAAGAAAGAAGAGGAAGAAGAAAAGAAAAGGTGTAAATAAGAAGGAGATGGGGGGCGCGAAAGGGCCTTGCCTCCCGGGCTGTTGCCTCCCCCACCCCTCATCAACAAAATAAGAGAGAAGGAAGGAAAGGGAAAGAAAAAGGAAAAGAGGAGATAAAGAAAAGAAAAAAGAGGAAGAAAGGAAAAGAAGGATATCAGTTGCAATTTTCTCGCCAACAAGTTGTGAATCGAGGGCCAAAAAATCCTTGCCTCTCCCCCGCCAAAAAAGAGAGCTAAAAGGAACAAAAAAGAGTAAGAAGAAAAGAAAAGAGTGAAAAGAAGGGAGATCAGTTGCGATTAATCCCGCCAAAAACGTGTGGATCGGCCCTTGCCTCCCTCCCCAGCACACCTAAAAGAGAGAGAAAGAAGGGAAGGGAAAGAAGAAAAAAGAGAAAGAAGAAAGGTAGGGAGATCAGTTGCGATTTTTCCCGCCAACAAGGTGTAGATCGGGGGCGCTTGCGTACTGACGGGGCTTGGGGCTTGGGGGGCCTGCCCCAAATAAAATTCAAACGTGGTTTATTTCTAATTCGATACCGGTGATTTACAAATGTTGCTGAAATGACATAATTTTCCGAGATTTTTAGTACATTATACTTTTGTATGCGTTTGTTGGAAAATGACAAATTCCAAATTTACAGTCAGGCAAGAAATATACTTATTTAGAGGCCTACATGTCAGGGCCGCGGAACGGCAGGGCTCGGGGCTCGAGCTCCACCCCCAAACTTTTGTGAAAAAGTATATTAAAGAGAAATAGAAAGAAAGAGAGAAAGAAAAAGAATAGTGACCTGCCAGTGTCACAAAATAATGAGGTATCAAAATATGCTCATCTGACCGTGATTAAATGCCTAAAACCCTGAGCTTCTGGGGCTCCGCCCCTGGACCCCACGCCAATGAGTGACCTGCCAGTGTCACAAATAAGGTATCAAAGTATGCTCATCTGACCGTAATTAAATGCCTAAAACCCTGAACTTCCGGTGGCTCTGCCCCTGGACCCACTCAATGGCCCTAAGGCGGACCCTGGATGCTTATCTGACGGTAATTTAATGCCTAAAACCCCTGAGCTTCTGGGGCTCCGCCCTTGACCCCGAATCACTTTGAAAACGTTGAGCGGGGCTTGCATGTAAGAGTGGGGTGATGCGGATTTTTGTCTGCCCCTCCCCCAAAAAAAAAAAATTTTGCTCATTACGCCACATTACGTACCAATATTTGGCTCGCATAACTTCAAATTTGGGCCCCCCCCCCTAAGGAATCCTGGATCCGCGCCTGGGTGGAAGGGATAAAAAAACAAATATACAATGACTCATTCTCGGAACAAGCTAAAACTATTCGCACTCAGGAACATCAATAGTACTGTTCTCCCTCGGGCCGCGATGGCCCTCGGGAGAATATAATACGATTTGATGTTCCTTCGATGCGAATAGTTTTAGCTAGATCCTCGAGTGTCATTGTATATTTGTATATTTGTATATTATTTTCAGTGCATGCATGAGAACAATATTCGTATAGATAACGAGAGTGAGGATCCGGAAAGGGATAGTGAAAAAAGTAGGAACGAATTTAAGTGACGACAATAATCGTAATTAACGAAAGTAAAAGAAAGTATTAGTCTAAAATATATGCATCAATTTTAATTACAAATTATTGATTTCACTGTTTTCTTCCAATTTTCAAGTTTTATTACAAGATACATATTTATAAAAAAACAATTCAAAATGATACATGGGACAGCAAACAAAAGTTTGATATTCTAACGAGTACAATATTAATGAAAAGAAGAAGAAAATTTATAAAATGATAAAAAGAAATTATCTTCAAAAAAAAAAATCATTATAAAAAAAAAAAAAAATATATATATATAATAATATTAATAATAATAATCGATAGCACATATCTATTTTCAACCCTCTACCCTCCCTAGAATCCCGTGGATTTTCCACGGGTCCTGCTAGTTGTATTTATTTCCAAGTCACAAAATGAAAAGCGTCACAAAAGAAATGGTACAATACATTCAAGTAAACATATAGGAATAACGAAATAGTAAATGGCTGAATAGCCCGCTCAGCTCATTAAAAAATTTTCTCTCTAGTTAAAGAGTAACGAACATATGAAATAATTAATACACAAATTAAATAAGTTATATACTTTGATCACACATTATCAATTAACCCCGGCAAATAACACAGAATAATAACTAATTACAGAATGCTTCAGCATTCATTGGGAAAGCATGTATTCTCATTTTAAAGATCATGGCAAGATTGGGAACAAGTGTTGACATTTTTGCAAGCGACAGGTTATTAGACAATTTAACGTTTAACAGTGATTATGCAGCAGTAATCCTCGGAACAGAAATATTCTTTAGCAACACCCAGCTTCGATTTAGGTAGAATTACATGAAATTTTAAAACAATAATATTCTAAGACTATATTCAGATACTCTCTCCGTCTAAGATCTCTACTTGTCTGACCCCATATGAGATTCGACTATCTTTTGCTATAGCCCATGCATGACATGGCTGAACTAGAAAACACGGGTGCATACTTGACCATCCGCGCTAACGGAAAAGAAGGGAAGGGAAAGAGGAAAGAAAGGGAAAGAGGAGAGAAAGGGAAAGAAAGAAGAGGAAGCAGGAAAGAAAAGGAAACAAGGAGATCGGGGCCGAAATGGCCTTGCCTCCCAGGCTGTTGCCTCCCCAGCAAAAAAAAAAGAAAGAAGGAAGGAAAGGAAAGAAAAAAAAAAAAAGAAGGGGGATATCAGTTGCGATTTTCCCGCCAACAAGATGTGGATCGGGGGAAGGGAATGGGAAAAAGGAGAGCTAAAAGGGAACAAAAAAGAGGAAGAAGAAAAGAAAAGGATGAAAAGAAGGGGAGATCAGTTGCGATTAATTCGGCCAACAACGTGTGGATCGGGGACCGAAAGGCCTTGCCCCCAGCAAACTCAAGAGAGAGAGGGAAGGGAAGGGAAAGGGAAGAGGAGTGAAAGGGAAAGGAAAAAAAAAGGAAGAAGAAAGGTGGGGGAGATCAGTTGCGATTTTCCCAGCCAGCCAAGGTGTGGATCGGCGTGGGGCCGAGAGGCCTCCCCCGTACAAAAGAGAGAGAGAGAGAGAGAGAGAGAGAAGGGAAGGGAAAGGGAAAGAGAGAGAGAGAGAAATAATTATACGGGAAGAAGAAAAGAAAAGGGAAAAATAAGGAAAGGTCAGTTGCGATTTTTATCGCTTCGCCTATCATCATTGTACAACTATCATCGTACAAATGTATTTATTTATTCCTGTTTGATAACAATAATATGAATTTAAACTCAAAACAGCAACAAAACAAAATGCAGAAGAAAACCATTTTTGCAGGCAGAAAGAAACGCAAAAATGATCATGCATTAGCATGTAAGTGTATTATTAGAATTATTCATATTGTTTTATTACATCTTGTGAAATAGTATGCATTCAAGCTTTCGGAACTTTTTGTGTGTATTTGTATGAAAGAAAGCGTTTGAAACTTATAATGCGCATGATGCAATTTAAGGTGCAATTTACTGCAGTTGACCCCAAATAGAATTTAAGCATGGTTTGTTTCTAATTCGATACTGTGATTTACGATACTGTGCTTAAAATGATATAATTTTTCGGGATTTTTCCTCACTTTTTGTAAATTATACTTTTATGCGTTTGTTGGAAAATGACGAATTCCCAAATTTACAGTCAGGCAAGAATTATGCTTATTTAGAGGCCAACGTATCAGGGGCCGCGGAACGGCGGTGCTCGGGGGCTCGAGCTCCCCCCTTCCTTTTTTGAAAAAGTATATTAAAGATAAATAGAAAGAGAACAAAGAAAAATAGTGACCTCCCAGTGTCACAAAATAATGAGGTATCAAAAATATATGCTCATCTGACCGTAATTAAATGCCTAAAACCCTAAGCTCTGCCCCTGGACCCCAACTAGGGCCCTAAGGCGGGCCCCTGGATGATGCTCATCTGACCGTAATTCAGTGCTTAAAACCCCTGAGCTTCAGGGCTCCGCCCCTGGACCCCACGCCAATTAGTAACCTGCCAGTGTCACAAATAAGGTATCAAGATATGCTCATCTGATCGTAATTAAATGCCTAAAACCCCTGAGCTTCTGGGGGCTCTGCCCCCTGGACCCCACCTAGGGCTCTAAGTCGGGCCCCCGAATGCTCATCTGACGGTAATTTAATGCCTAAAACCCCTAAGCTTCCGGGGGCTCCCTGGACCCTACGCCAATTAGTGTCATGCCAGTGCCACAAATAAGGTATAAAAATATGCTAATCTGACCGTAATTAAATGCCCATACGCCCTGAGCTACCGGGCTCCTCCGCTTGACCCCGCCGGGGCTTTGCCCCTAGACCCCACGCCAATTTGAAAAACGTTCAGCAGGGCCTGCATGTGGTGGTGATGCGGAGTTTTCTGCCCCCAAACGATTTTGCTTATTATACCACTGCTTTAGTGGTCACCATAACGTACCAATATTTGGCTCGCACAATTTCAAATTTGGGCCCCCCCCCCCTAAGAAATCCTGGATCCGCGCCTGATTCTGCATTATGTTTTCTGATGTTTCATTTAAAAATGACTTTATTTTCCTGAAAAACTTAATTTTCCTCTCTTTATCTGTTTCTCTCTATCTCTTCCTTTCTTTCTATCTCTCTCCCACTTGCATGCCCTATTTTATATGCAACACGATCGCAAAGATTGTCAAAGAAATATAACCTTCAATGTTTTTGTCCGTTACCTTTTGAAATGTGCGGACATAACAGTGAGAAATGACATAATATTCGAACATAAGCTACGGGCAGTACTAAAGTATATTGAAATTAAATGAGATCATGTAAATGACAGACAGAGAGAGAGATAAATGATCTCACCGTGTTCCATATAGAGTAGAATACGAGATGATGATGATGATGATTTTTATTCGACAAGCTTCCAACATATACAATAATAACAGATCAGAAATAAGTCAGCTTGAACAGGATAACCCACGAAAGCTCGAGAGCTTATTTCCAGTGGGGTCCCCTACAGACATGTACAAAATTAATAAGTGAAAATAGTAATATTTACAGACAGATAAGAACCATAAAAAGAATTACTTATTAAAGATAATGATAATAACAACATTAAACTGATGATGGAAATGATAAAGAGTACAAGAAGAAAAAGAAGAAGGAGAAGAAGAAAAAGAGGAGGAGGAAGAAGAGGAAAATAATGATGAATTTGTAGAATTTCTATAACTCACAAAAACATAAGTATATACAGAATGAAAAAGTATGAACCGGCAGAAGAATACAAATTTCAATCATATAAAAGAAGCCATTGCAATCCTCATGATAGCTTCCCCAACACCTGTTGTTCATACTCCTCCTATACAGCATGCATTGTCACAGTAGGCACCACAACCTGATGAAATTAAATGTATAATAGAAATTTTCATATTTATTATAAAATATTAAAAAAACATTCAGATTGATTTGCAAGCAATCTCAGTCTTCAGGCAGAGTAAATTGTACATGCATAACCGAAATGTTATCTGATTACACCGTTCAAGAATCTTAAATTTTCTCTATAATGATTGATTGATCTCACCAATGAGAGGACTGGATCTAACCCTTATAATAATAATATTTGTGCTTATATAGCGCTTAATACGTCGGGAATGTCCGAGTTTCTAAGCGCTTTACATTATTACCCCGGTCATGGGATTCTGGCTTGCCCGCACACAATGTATGCACTTTCTGCACTCCCTGGGGAGCATTCCAACAAGAGCTACTAGGCTCGAATTGTTAAGCATACCCCATTGGCTTTCGCATCCTACCGGGTACCCATTTAACACCTGGGTGGAGAGTGGCAAATGTAGATCAATGTCTTGCCAAAGGACATTAGTGCCGCGGTGGGACTCGAACCGCGGACCTTGTGATCGAAAGTCCGGTGACGTATCCACTCGACCACAACACCTCTACCCTTCCAACTCGTTGACCTGTAATTCCTCCTGTAGATGTAGCACATGCTATGTTGCCAAATTTATCCAGAGCTGCAGCTCCGATGGTGTCGTGTCGTGTAAATTAATAGAGATTAATTCCTATAGCACTATTATGGAAAAGAAAAATAATCGCACATTAGATTACAATCTTCCATTTACATTATGATTGATACATAAACCGGCGAGCTATAGGAGTGCGCGTAATTCGAAGAAATAATTTGTTTTCTTCACTGGTGAGGGAATGACGGTTAATTATTATGAAAAAAGTTTCTTTTATTCGAAAGTTTGTAACTCCGAAAATATGGGTTCAATTTTACGAAGGTCCGAAATTCCGAAAATGAAAAGAGCAAAACTCTTAATGGTTCATAACTCAGAATAAGAAATCGGAAAAGGATTCACAACTCCGAAAATAAAATAGAGTTGGTAATTCCGAAAATAAAGAGGGTTTGAAGTTTTAAAAAGTTGAAAGGTTTCGTAATTTCGTAGAAATTATGAAATCAATTTCATAATTCCGCCAGTTAAAATAGGGTTTGTAACTGCAAAATTATTATTGGGTTCCTAATTCCGAAAATGAAAGAAGGGTGAAGAAATGGTTGTTGGTATGCCCCACCCCCTCCTTCCCCGCCCATGGTCCCCTTTATAAAATGGGGAGAGGGGAGAAAAGAGGAAAGGAAAAGGAGGAGGAAGAGGAAAATGAGAGGACGAAAGAAAAGAAAAGAACGAAGAGACACACACAAAAGAAGAGAGAGAGAGAGAGAGAGAGAGGGGTATTGAAAGAGACAGGATGGCAAGCGCGTAGCCAGGATTTTATTTTAGGGGGCGGTAGTGAGCACGCGAAGCGTGCGAATCATTTACAGAACGCGCGAAGCGCGCTCCCTAGGGGGTGGGTGCAGGGAGGGGAGTTTTCCCCCTCCCGCGCGAAGCGCGGAAGCTTTGACGTTTCATTAAATTATGAGAGAAAGAAGACGATTCGTTGTACCGTTCTCGGCTCTTAATCCTTGTCTGAATTCAGCCCCCCCCCCCGCGAAGCGCGGAAGCTTTGACGTTTCATTAAATTTGTTAGAGAAAGAAGACGATTCGTTGTACCGTCCTCGGCTCTTAATCCTTGTCTGAATTCCGTTTCCCCCTCCCTCCGCGAAGCGGAAGCTTTGACGTTTCATTAAATTATTAGAGAAAGAAGCCGATTCGTTGTACCGTTCTCGGCTCTTAATCCTTGTCTGAATTCAGCCCCCCTCCGCGAAGCGCGGAAGCTTTGACGTTTCATTAAATTGTTAGAGAAAGAAGACGATTCGTTGTACCGTTCTCGGCTCTTAATTCTTGTCTGAATTCAGTTTTCCCCCTCCCTCCGCGAAGCGGAAGCTTTGACGTTTTATTAAATTATTAGAGAAGAAGCCGATTCGTTGTACCGTTCTCGGCTCTTAATCCTTGTCTGAATTCAGTTTCTCCCACCCACGCAAAGGGCGGAAGCTATGACGTTTCATCAAATTGTTAGAGAAAGAAGACGATTCGTTGTACCGTTCTCGACTCTTAATCCTATTATGAATACAGTTTCCCCCCCCGCGCGAAGCGCGGTTGCTTTGACGTTTCATTAAATCATTAGAGAAGATGACGATTCGTTGTATCGTGCTCATTTTTCTTCCTACGTTCTCTCTCTTTTTCCTCTTCTCTTTCTTTTTTTTTTTTTTTTTTGGCCGGCGTTTTTTTTGGGGGCGACCGCCCCCATGGCTACGCGCCTGCAGGATGGACCCCAACCCTATGTCGCCTCAGGTGCCAGAATAGCGTAATTGCAACTTCACAAGAAACATACGTACACTTCGCGTAGTACTACTGAATAGAAATCAGTTCCCTGCATACTCTATAGTAGTTTCTTCGGTCTTTCTGCAATTAACTCTGACATAGGTGTCCTGACATTACCCATTTCATCAATAAAAGCCTCAAATCCATCCCCGATCAGAAAATCATGCTCCGTCTAGTATATTTAAAGAGAAAGGCAACATGCCATTTTTTAAAAAGGTATAAGGTGTTTGTTTTTAATCACCAAACACCAAATGCCCATGCAGACTGTTCTCATGAAGCGCAAACGTATTTTATGTATATACAAAGGAAAAATTAAGTCCGAGAGCTGACATGATCCAAGAAGTTTGTTGCATCTAAAGCTGACCGTTCTTGTAGAATCTTGTACCCCTCTCGGACTGCTTCCTGGATACCTGGGTAGAAGCTTTCTATCAAACTGTCGGTGATCTCTCCTGCTCCACCTTGGACGATGATCACGGGCGTGATTGTAGAAGCCATCTCTAACGATTTGCGCTATGTACGATGCGATTAAACTTTGAGTAATGCCTCCGAATGCAAGTTGATAAAGGTGGTGATGGTCAGGCCTGGTGATGGTGCCCAATGATGGCGCTAGTGATGAGTAGGCCTATGATGAGAATGAAACGATGATGACAATGATGACGATGATGATGATGATGATGATGATGATGATGATGATGATGATGATGTAGATGACGACGGATATAGTGATGATGGTGATAATGATTATTGTGATATGGTGATCATGATTATGGTGATCATTTATATTCATAAGACAATTCCCTTGAAATTAAACACCTTAAACAGGTCGGAGTAGATTCATGCTTGACAAAAGACGAGAGGGCGGGTCTTTACAACTTTGATAAACAACAGTTGGCGACAGGATCTTTTATCTTAAAGAGTACATTATTTGTCGTACGGTTATTATTTACATTAATTTGATGAGAGCTATCAGACTTCGTAAAAACGATCAACAAAGATAAGCATAAATTTACAACAACAAAAACACACCAAAACAATAGTTCAATATACAATCAATGTTTTTCTTTTGTTGATTATAGTAGAAGTTGATATTGCTTTGAAACGATGATCCGATGTTTGTGTCCCTTTGCAGCCAACATCAAATTCTGTAGAACTTTGCAGGAATTATAAATATGTCACGTATGTCCCATCTGTTAAATTTAAACGTTAGCAGTGTCCTAATATTCAAATTATGCAAGGAAACCCGTTTACTTGCTAGACTTCACTGTCAGACACTATTGAGTGACTGACTGGCTTTTTCTTCTTTGGTAATAACATACATAAAATAAGCTGTAAAGGGTACATGAGCATTTGTCTACATCAATATTCCACTTCTTGTAATGGCCAAAATTAAACTGATTGAATATTTGCGCTGCACAAAACGTACGACCATTCGGTACAATGGTCTGAAAATCAGACTATTAGTATAAGCACTTTTTAGCACGAAGCACTAAAGTCGATTCGACAACTGATAGTCGTTATTTTCCCACTTCAAGACATTTTCAAGCCCCTTTTTTAAAGGGAAGTTCTAAATTAGTATCATCTTTCAAATGCCGTTGGAATCTTAACTTAATTCTTAACTTTCTAATTTGTTGTCCGATTTCATTCAAATTTTCATCAGTATGCTTCTCTGATTTTTTTGCTTTATTCTAGACAAGTTTGCTATCAAGGTTGGATTTTCCTTTAAGTCAGTATTTGCTATACATTGTTTGTGTGCACTTTTTCAAATTTTCCGGGGGGGACGATTCCCCTAAAAAAATTAAGGGGGGACGTGTCCCCGGATCGCCGCCCCTGCTACTAATGATTCATGAATTGGGGCGTTGCTCGCTTTAACTCCCTGTAGGAATCCAATCAAGCGTTTTTCAACCGGGTGCATGCCGCAAGACATCTCTATAGGGTACCGCGAGAGAAGTTGAGTTATATCAAACATTAATTTTGGAGGTGCCCGAATATTCTTTTATTCGACAGCAATGTGCCAGAATATTGTGATATTCGTGAATCAAGGCTATTGAATATATGACTTTTGTATTCAGGTATCGGGCAGCAAATAAGATGCCCGCACTACGTAATTTTATATATTGCATGCAGGCGCGGATCCACGGGGGAGGCAACCCCAAAAAAAAATTAAAAATCTCACGAATTGGGCCCCAAAAACAAATTAGTGCTCTCACACCCCCGCTTATTCACCGGCTGGCTGAGTCGCCGCTTAATATTTTCTCAAAATTGGGCACCCCTCCTGCCGCCAGCTGGATCCGCCCCTGCTTACATGTATCTAGTGCATTTTGATTACTTTGTTTGTGCTCTATGAATTTTGTATTCAGGTATTCGGCAGCAAGATGCTCGCGCTACATAATTTTATATGTTACATATATCTAGTGTGTTTTTATTACTTTTCTTGTGCTCTATTTTTGGTGCTCGCTCGCTTCGCTCACCCGTACGTAGACGATTGTAAGAGTGATGTAAAATTTATCTTCTATAATAAATTTGGGTTTGGGTGCCTTTTTCATTGTAAGGGACTGGTTTTAAGTCCGGACCATAGAAATATATATACTATCGCTAGAGGGCGTACTCGCTCAAATTGCTGTGCCGACCTGGAGGCGTCTTATTTTTTCGTACCACGGCGAGCCCAGATTCCTATTATTCATGAATATTCATTACGCAGGGTCGGGGAAAGTCTCGATTCTCTTGAATATGCATGTATGATCGAGGCGGGAACTATCCTACATACGTAGCATGCGCAGCATCGAATATCGTGTGTAACACGTTGGATTAATGGTATAAAACGAAATTAGAAAAGCAATGTCATGGTCATTTAGATAATACAGTCATAAATGCTGTGTTTAATTATTAATAAATGGCAAAAAAAAATGTCAGTAGACAAGATATATAGCATATAGTTCAAGCAAGAGTAAAATGATTGTTCTCTTGATAGGCAATTTATGAGTACTTTTCCGAGGTCAAGTTGAATCTAGTTCTTTTTATGAATGGGAAAATAATCAGTTCTAGGTTCGCTTGTTTAAATATTACAAGCAGAGGTTGAATTTTGGTATTGAATATGTGATACAGTATGAGTTAAGTTCAATTAGCAAAGGTGAATTTGATAAAACTGGATTTGACGTTTTATTCTTTAGAGGTCGTAATGACAATTCAATCTGTATAAAATAAATAACAAGAATAGGCCTACATATACAGACATTTAGCAAAAATAAATACCTGTGTATTGTATTTCTATGATCTATGCTCACTTAACTGCATAATCATGTTACCACTGAATAATTACTTTAGTGCATGATGTCTGTGTCGTTTCACATACGTACGCGTACCTGTCATAATAAATGACTTATGAAATCAAACTCTATAGCTACGTACTTCATCCTCGTAAAGACTGATACTCTTTCGTATTAAACAAATAATTATTTATTTGTGACACATGACAGTGCTATATTCTTTGCCAATTGAACTTAACTCATGTTTATAATAACTGTATCACATATTCAATACCAAAATTCAACCTCTAGTTTTGTAATATTTAAAAAACAAACAGCGAACTGATTATTTTCCCTTCATGAAAAGACCTAGATTCAACTTGACCTCAGAAAAGTAGTCCTACTCATAAATTGCCTATCAAGACTCTTGCTTGAAATATATGCTATATATCTTCTACTGACATTTTGGCATTTACTAGTAATTAAACACAGCATCTATGATTGTATTATCTAAATGACCATGACATTGCTTTTCTAATGTCGTATACCATTAATCCAACGTGTTACACACGATATTCGATGCTGCGCATGCTACGTATGTAGGATATAGTTCCCGCCTCGATCATACATGAATATTCAAGAGAATCGAGACTTTCCCCGACCCTGCGTAATGAATATTCATGAAATAATAGGAATCTGGGCTCGCCGTGGTACGAAAAAATAAGACGCGACCTGGAGCGTTGGCCGTCATTACTAAGGAGGGCAGAAAAACGAACGACCCAACAAGATACTGTGCACAACATACGGGGAAAATCTACCTATCCTTCTATATTCTATCTATCTATCCATGTATTTATGTGTCTAGCTATCTACGTATCCACCTCTATCCTAAGTCTATAAGTATCAATCTGTTTATAATAGCCATAAACATAAAATGAATATATTACCTTTAAAGCGTTTTAAATCAATAAACCCTGGCTCTCATGTTCCTGTCAGTCCCAATAACTGAATTAGAAAGACATTGGCCCTGTTGCATAAAACTTTGTTTGATATCATGATATAAAAATCAAACACAAGTCCCAAATGCTTGATTCTGATTGGTTGAAAGTCAAGTAATATTTGATGTCATACTCATAATATCAAAGTTTATGTAGCGCTCAGTAACGGCGCCATTGTGTGACGTTCTGCTAGGTCTCATTCTGACTTTAAATTATTCAAAATATTTCTTTACTCGTATAAAATAAAAATAAACATTTTCTTTGCATGAAATCACGAACTGATGTAGATTGACAAAGAGGAACCCAAATTGTATTTGTAGATATACTGCAATACAAATAGCTTTCTGTATCCCTTTTACCTCACCATAACACCCGTAATTAAACTTGACCTACACCAGTCACCATGACTGAGGCATGAGTAGGGTTCATGCATTATGCAAAATACCACAATTATTACGTTTCATACTCAAAAACCGATAAATCAACCCGAAAAATAAAGCATAACATTGCACAGTTTCGGTAATGGCGGACCGCCCTCCATGCCCGCACAGAGCTTTGCACGGGCGCGTATGACGAGTCCGCACTCTAGCCTTATTAAATATATATCTCTATATGGTCCGGACAAAGTTTGCCTTCTGACTATATAACGTTCGTCTATCCGTGTGATGGACTTTGTGCATTATGTGTCAAACAGGGTAAACAACAGATCAGTGGACTATACTATAGGCAAGAAACAGAGTATCTGCTTTACATTGTTTTGGTGTCTCGAAACGATGGATAGCTATGAGATTCGTCTCGCCGTCGCCTCTGATGTATCCGGTCTCTATGACTTCCTCAAGGAGTATGTCGTTGAACAAGAACTTGAGGAGGAATTCAAGAATTCACGAACTAGTAAGTTTAAGCCTCATCTGCGACATGGGGTTGTTATTATACGATCGAAACATTGTCTCCTGATAGCCATTGATAATAATCGCAGTCGTCTCCTCACCATACGGGATATTTTTTCTTACCATAATTTCCAGAATGCTCACATTACCATTATTAATGTTCGGGGTCATCACCAACGAAAAAAATACACGGTGGCGACGGGCGATTCGCCCTCTAAACCAGGAAGATGACATCTTCCTGTCTAAACCTCTAAAATCGACACGGTAAACATCAAGACGAGGGCGAAAAAAAATCCATATATGTTGAAAAATCGCCCCCGCCATAAAATGATATTCCCTAGGAATTAATAAATTTATTTATTGATGTGTCTAAGTGAAATCTCCGTTCAAACTACAAACTTCAAAACTAGAAACTTCCATCAACATTTAAACAAGTTTTGTGATTGCAGCGAATCGGTGGTCGTGCCTACTGTAGTAGATCTATACACCGCCTAAGCTCCCGGCCGGAGCGGCCTCCGATGGAAATACGGAGTACATAGTAGTTTCCTGCACATTATGCATACGAGTAGTACACTACTGTATCCACAATACAGAGAAATAGAAGGGGCGCGCAGCTCCAGCGCACGTGCTGCTAGTAGTAGTGTGAAGCAAATATGTATTTACCGTCCGTCAGTGCTGAACTGCTAGCGACCAAATTGGTACGTAATATGTTTATTTAGTCTATTTTCTGACCCGAATTGTTATCATGGACAATGCAATCCCATTTTTAAAAATGTGATTCCGTTTAAAATTGTGTTATTTATAACTTAAAACCATTAAATGTTAGTGAATATTTTTACTGTTGTCCCACATACCGATATATTTGTTATAACGAAACATGTAAAATCAATGCCAGATTTCTTCCCGTATTTATCGGTATAAAGCTAGTTTCGTAGACACAAATCGAATTTTGTTATAAAAAACCCGTAAATAAATATATAAATGATGGTCATATACCTCAGATTTTTTCTTACAACTGTTTAATTAAATTATATTACTTATATACGATGCCATCAATTTCTGTCTACGAAATGAAACTAGATCTAGCTTTGGCCTTTGCCTTGGCTTTAGAGTTAGAATCTAGACCCTATACGGGAAAAAAAATCCGGCAATGATTTTGCATGTTTCGTTATAACAAATACATCGGTATGTGGGACAACAGTAAAAATATTCACTGACATTTAATGGTTTAAGTTATAAGTAACACAATTTTAAACGGAATTACATTTCTTTTTTAATGGGGTTGCATTGTCCATGATCTGAATCATGATAAAAATTTTGGACAGAAAATAAAGACTAAACAACATATTACGTACCAATTTTGGTCACTAGCAGTATGATGGCTAAGGAAAAACAACAGATAATTGTTACAGTTTACAATATGGCTTTAAGAAAGTAGCCCCCTTTTTTCAAGAGTA
Organism: Mesocentrotus franciscanus; assembly: GCA_037976565.1. Classification (NCBI taxonomy): domain Eukaryota; kingdom Metazoa; phylum Echinodermata; class Echinoidea; order Camarodonta; family Strongylocentrotidae; genus Mesocentrotus; species Mesocentrotus franciscanus. The sequence continues at coordinate 12,179,471 of CP137669.1, read as the reverse complement.
GCCCCCACTTTTTTATTCTTAAAGTAGCCCCTCACTTTTTGAGACAATGGGAAAAGTAGCTCCCAATAAAAAAATTAATTCCTAGCCTGCGTGTCGGTGATAATATTTTGTTATGATATGAAAACCGAACAGTTGAACAAAACGCTCCTTTTAACAAGTTTTATTTACATGTATACATGTATGTAAATCATACAGTAAACCATGTGTTTAACACAAAGTGAATAAATCGTGGGTATGGGTATCTGAATGTCTGCAATACTCTACATGACATAATCTATGTACGTTACATTTGTATGTTTGCCTCTGCTTAGAATTTATAATAGGGTAATTTCGTGTTTAAAAAAAAATACCTTAAAAAAAAATGCCCCCCTTAGCTCCAAAATAGCCACCGCAAAATTATTAAGGGGGGCTATTTTTTTAAGGGAAAATCTGAAAAGAGCCCCCGTAAAAAAAAAAGTAATTTTTTGGTTGGTCATCACAGAAGACCGACAGCCCATGAAATACATAAGGCAAGATAGAAAAGGTAGGTTTTGTAGGTTGTCGATCTAGTGAACCCTCAAAAAAAGATGTGAGTATTATTAAGCCCCGCGAGACCGACATGTATATACAGTATGTTTTTTATTTGTATTTGGGGGGACCGTATTTACCTGTTACGAGGTATTCAGAGGTTAGCAAATCCCAGGCGTTCAGGCAGTGGAATCACAAATGATACCTATAGCTCTTATAGTGCAGCGGCTTAGCAAGAAAATTGTGCACTTTTTGATAAAAGCATGAAACTTCTAGCATAGTTAGCTTTCACCATAAGATTTATTTTCAGATGTGGAGGGAAATGAGATTTGACCTCTGATGACCCTGAGAGGTCAAATTCAAAATGGCCGCCAGTCCGCATGGTCTAATTAATGTACAAACACGCTTAGTTTTTTAACCATATAGTCCAGAAACACATTCAAGGTGTCATTTCCAACTAAATTGGGGATGCCAATTCATTTAGTAATACTTTTGAGATCGCCAGAATTCAGGGTTTTGCATTAAGGTCAAGGTCAAGGTCAAAATTGAGTTTTGAATGTTTACAACAACAAAATCCCATTTATTTGTCATTTGTTTACCCCTATGATCTCAATTTTTTTTAAGAGTGGTTCCCTGCAGACCATTAGATGCATTTTCAGATGTGGAGGGAAGTCAGATTTGACCTCTGATGACCCTGAGAGGTCAAATAAAAATGACCGCCAGTCCCGCCTATTCTAATACACTTAACTTTTGAACCAAATACTCTAGAAAAACGATTGAGGTGTCATTTCTAACTAAATTGGGGATGCCAATTCATTTGGTAATACTTTTGAGATCATTTGAAATCAGGGATTTGCAATAAGGTCAAGGTCAAGGTCAAATTAGGCTCAAAAAGTGATTTTTTGTTTTTTACACGGATGTGTACGGAAAGCCATCTGGAGTAGTGCGTGTGATCTAGGGCGAACATCCAGGGCATAATCTGCGTCAGGGATTCCACGTACAGCTTGAAGTTACCTTCACGAAGAGACCTGATGTACCGCAGCAACAGAAGCTCTAATGACAGGGTCTTAAGCCAGAAGTCAAAGTGAACACAGGCCTTTGCTCTCCGTACGCACCACTCCTCAAAAGGCGGACTATCTGGTTGAATGGCATCAGTATCATCGAATGTGCATTCTTCAATGTAAGCTTGTTGGAGGAGAGTAAAAAGGCTCGCAGCTGTGACCTGGTGGGCATGGCGGGTCTTGGTGACATGGCTGGCATGTATGAAGGAATTTGCTGTCCCGGAACTTGCAATGTCGGCCTGTACCATGGCGTTTGTCCAGCCACTGTCTTCCAACCAGTCTCCCAACAACTTCAACATGGCCATCTCGATGTGTAGACCACCAAACATGATCACAAAGTGATCCTCTCCGTGAGTGTCTGGCCAGGTCCACTGAATTTCCTTGGCAAGAGCATACAGGGGTTGGTCAGCGGCAAGGACAGGAATTTGACCTGGGTTCAAGTGATGAACTGCTGCCTTGACGATGTTCATGGAGTGCCGTATCATTGCCACGGAGTGTGCATTGTCAAGAAACAGAGGCAACAGTGCGTTGATTGCTGCAGGTGGGATTACAGCTCGTTGTGTGTCAGCGTGGTAGGCAGACCACGATATCCAGCCATCAATGGTAGCCTTTTCAACAGCCGTCTTGACTTTGTTGAGCCACACGTACTCATCTTCTGTAGCAGATGCAGCAGCCAAGAGGTTGGGAGGTCTCACAGGACCTTGTACAGCCGGCGCACTAAAGTCTTTTGTCTTGAAGGCAGCTGGTGGCACAATTGTGTAGGCCGATGGCAGAGGTGTCACTGACTTTGTAGAAGAGCCACTCTGACTAATCACTGGTACACTACGTTCAGTTCCACTATGTGTATGTGACGGATGCTGCATAAGTGAGATTCGGTGCCGTGGAAGGAATCTTTTGCAGTTGCAGAGCTTGGATTGTGGTCAATGTTGTCCACAGCTCCTGTTGTAAACAATCCAAGACGCAACTTTGGCGGGCACACTACATCTTCCATCCTAAAGCGCTTGCAGACACCATCGGCAATGTCAGATGTGAGTTGCAACAGCCTGTCATAGGAGACACACATTCCCAGATTGAACAGTTTGTCAACCAGCCCTCTACTTCGTGTTACCGCATGGATCTTCAGGGATAAATAGATTGGGAGTGGAGTTTCTTGGCTGCGGCTATGACGTGCTGAGCTTGACTCCACGTTCCGTGTATGCTTCACGCTGTTGAAAACCATTAATTGGGAGATTGCAAGGGCAGGTTTTGTGGTGGTTGTGTGGACCAGCTGGGTCTGATGCTTGATGTTTGCCCCATCAAGTATCATGTTGACTAGAGCCAAGAGGGATGATGGCACAGAATCCTGCTGGCAGTTTGCCTGAAACAAACCATTGAAGGAGAAACTTGAGTCAAAGATCTCTTTGCGTACAACCTGTGCCGCTCGCATTAAGTGCATGGCATCACTGTCATGATGACAGGCATTCAAGAGGCCTGGTCCAATGTCCTTCTCAAAACTGAGAAGTGTGTCTCTTCCCTGTGAATGTGCCCTCAGTATAGGAAGTGCAGAAAGCAGTCTGTTTTTCAGTCTGGTGGTGTGAATCCGTTTGTCTACAGTCTGACCAAGCTGCTCCAGTCTTACCTTGTAAAGCTGAGCGATGTCTTTAAGTGTGAAGACAGGCGAACTGTCCTCATCATTATCCATATCTTCCAAGAATGCCACTAGCTCAGCAAACGCTATGCCATGCAGGCAAGAATCATCTCCATCATTGCCTTTGGGTAGAGCCTGCCTGGCTCTGTTGTACAAGGAAATTAGGCAACCGTGATGGTACTTGGCCTCAATGGCAATCATGTCTCCTGCTGCGAGCTTGGCCAACAGAGCAGTGTCCCCAACTTCAAGGGCACACCTACGCACGTTTGTGTCAATGTTGTAGGTTGATGCTTTATGTAAGCCTGTAGAACCAGCAGGCTCATGCATTGCAGAAGAGACAAGTAGGGTCTGCAGACTGTGGATGGCTGTGAGCAGATCTCGTATGAACAGCAGAGGTAGATTGCTGTTGTCCCACGATTGTTTCTTTTCGACTCTGCTCGTCAAAGGCCTTTTTGTTGAATTTTAGCCGGCATTTCTTGTGCCACTCAGCCCTATGTGACATCAAAGTAGATTCTATGCCATCACCGTCATTCAATCGCTCCAGGTCGATGTTTATTGGCATGTGCTGAAGAGTCTGGAACCGGAGAATGTCTTCTGCCAAGGATGCATAGCCACTACCAACAGTCCGTTTCGTAGATCTGAGAGGACACTGTAAGGATTCATCTGTTACTATTTGGCAGAGGACACAAGTGTCCCAGTTTGTGCTTGGGGGTGGCTTTGATAGCTTGGATGTCGAGGGCTGGGTGGGGTCTATTTATAGATGGAGACGCTTTGACATGGTTGCGACAAAATCACAACAGCAGGAGAGAAGATTCTGAAACACAAATAAAATACACAATGTTACTTTAGGGTGGGAAATTGGTCGCTTGAAATAAAGGATAAAAGAAACAACTAATAATAATGGCAAATTTGGTTAACAAATGGAACCTAATGATGAAATCGCAGACTATGATATTTGTATGTAGAGTGCTAATTGTTTTTATTGTAATAATAACAATCTTTAAAAAAAAAAAAAATCCGTCAAGCTTGAACTGAGAAAAACAATTGGAGTGAGCCCAAAAATGTAATAAATGAATAAAATAATACATAATTAACAGTCATAGAACTCAATAAACAACACAACCCAATGGGACTCATATGGTATGCAAATCCCAACATATTGGGGGGGGGTAAAGAAAGCTGCAGTGCAAGCGGCAAATATGATGGTAAATGAATCACTAGACTCAATGAGCAACAGGCATCTATATCATTTACCGGTATTCAATTTTTTTTAATGGTAAGCAACATAAACTTAACCAACAGAATCCTAAGAGTTTCAAATAAATCAGATTTTCAATAACTGTACAGAAACCGTACATGAACTGTAGTGATAGCTAGTTAACAGAGTCTGCAAATACAGACTAGCATTTATAACTAAAAATAGAATGACCTGCAACCCATGACTCATGCCAGTTCATGTTATAAAACAATGAGTACTTGTATAGTAGTACATGACTACATGACTACAAAGATGCCTGACTGACAGTGCCTCAATAAAGCTATACAACTTATTAGTTCAATCAAATTCTCTTTAACTGGTCTTTTATAAGAACATAATAGAACAAATTAACATGAAGAGAGAACTTTCTGTGGAACCTACCGTGCTTGGTAAACTTATAGTTTCCCAACTTTTAAAGTAAGAGAAAGTTTTCCCGCCAATTTATGAGTTTTACATGGGAAATGAACAAGAGATCAAACGACATGTGTCTTCGAGAACATCAAAACTTTTGCCATAAGCAACCCAAACTTATATGAACTAATCATTATATTACTTAGAACCAAATAAAACACAAAGTAACTTGAAGAACAACTTACCAGTATTATTATAGTCAGGTCAATATACGGTAAAAAACACCCCAACCCCAAAAAAATTGCAACAAAAGGTTTGTCAACGGTTTCTAGTAGTATTTGACCTCAGAAATAACATACTAAAAGTATACCAAAATCGAAGGTTCAGAAAGCTGTTATTTTCAAGATGGCGTCCAAGATGGCCGCCGATACCTAAAAATGACCATAAATCACTTATTATCCATCCTAGAGACATAATTTTGGTGTCTATCCCGTGATTTCGGGGGTCAGAGAATCCATTGAGACAAATAAGAATGGTGTGTGATGGTCTAGGAAACCCCAAAATCCAAGATGGCGTCCAAAATGGCCGCCATAACATAAAAATGGCCCTAAGTCACCTATTATCCATGCGAGAGACATAATTGGCATGATAATGCTATGGTTTTCGGGGTCATAGAATCCATTAGGATAAGTTAGAACGTTAATCAGTGGTTCAGGAAACCCCAAAATCCAAGATGGCGTCCAAAATGGCCGCCATAACATAAAAATGGCCATAAGTCACTTATTATCCATCCGAGAGACATAATTGGGGTGTCTATGCTATGGTTTGGGGGTCAAAGAATCCGTTAGGATAAGTTAGAACGTTAAGCAGTGGTTCAGGAAGCCACAAAATCCAATATGGCGTCCAAAGGGCCACAAAACCACTAAGATTTCTCAATAGAGGGCGCACTTTATGAAGAGGAAATGAACTTATAATGTTTCTCTCTCACCATTATGGTGTCACCGACCCCCCCCCCCCCCCCAGAAAAAGGGTCAATTCAACTATTTACAGGTCATTGTCAACACTGGGAGGGGGGGTGACAAAGACAAAGTGACAAAGAAAAAGTTAATATCAAGACACACATTTATAATACCCACCACACAATTACAAATGTTTAAAACCTCGTGTTGTTCATGTCATCTTATAGCGAATACACATGCAGATCTTCACGTTCCTTCATTTTGATGACGAATGTACTTTAGTAAGCAAAAATCATCTTCTGCTTCACTATCAAGTGACTCGTTATATGGATTGTGGCATACATCAAGTTGGCAAGGTCCACACACACACACACACTGTTACATGAAGTCCGTAACTTCTGCAGGTATAGCGAGTTGTGCTACAAGCAGTAGGCCTACAGAAGTTGCAGTGAATCAACTTAAGAAGATTACTAGGTGCAGCCTCCGTATTTGACATCAGTGGAACCAGGTGATTGTCCTCTAATTTCCAGCCCCAGCCTGTGACGTCCATGTCTTCTTCGCTCTCCATCCATGGGGGAGGGGGGGGGCTACTCACATATTAAGACATATGGGGTGTGCCGCTCTAATGGGTCACTTTTTGAACAAAAATATCCCAAAACATGGGTCCGTGTTTTCAAAATTTCAAAAATTTTCGGGTCACGAAAATTGTGAAAAATGAGCTAGGGGTTTTCGAGACTTGAGCGGCACACCCCTGGCCAAACCAAATCTGAGTACCCCCTGGGTTTGGTAGTATGTTCTGAGGAGTGAATTTGGAGGAGGCTGGCGTAGCAGGAAGTTGCATTGTCAATTTTCTTGACGAACAAGTTGTATCGTAATAATGCAAGTGAGTCATTACAGCGGCAACCAAACATGAAAGACATTGCTTTGATACCAAGTTCCTCTATGAGTTCCTTTGGCTGATGGGAAGAAGGAAAGCACTAGCCCAGGATTCTTAAGTAGGGCTGTATTTCACAAGCTACTGGAAGACTGCTTTCTTTCCGATTCCGAATATACTGGACGTCGAATCGCAACCAGTGTAGGCATGTCGAAAAAGTAGTTGTGAGCATAGATCTTTACCCAGGTCAACTTTAAACTGCTCAATATACATTTTGGGAGCCTTGGCTGCATTGTCAGACTTCCGAAGTATATAGTACCCTGCTATCTACATCCGCGTAATGCAAGAGTAATACCAATATGTCAGTCGGCCTTCTCAAATCAGGGTAGTTGACTGACGACGAGAAGAATTCACTGCAGCTTTAGCAATATGTACATCTGCATTCCCGGATACATTGATACGGTGCAATTACTCTTCCTCATTTCCTCACTAATGAGATTTATGGGTCCCTGCTTATTGCAGTCTCTTGATAAAAACTCATCCTTCTTGCCTGAGAATACTGTGTCTGCATGGAATCTGACAACTGGATGGGCATTCTGCCCACGTCGCTGGTGTGTATTATCATTAATTGACGGCCCTCCACCATAGCCGTCAAAAAATACATTGCAGAACCATATAGTGGGGGTGGTGAAATCAGCATATGATCGTGCTATTCTCCTATAGATGTTTCCTGTCTTCCATGGTATCCGATGCACCAAGGAACCACCATCAAGGACATACTGTTCTGTGTTATTTCACGGCTTCACTCGACACTTTGCTTGCATGATCGGTTATAGCATGAGCTAGCTGAGGCTTATCAGCCTTCCGAAAGACATTCCTAGCCTCGAAAAGTGAAGGTGGGAACGGACTGAGCTCATAGATCATTACCTCTGCTACTTCAAGTCCCATGGTTTTTTAAAACTACCAGGAACCGTTGAAACAGCAAAGCAGCATTTATGGTTTGTTCAGGTACAATTTTACTTTCAAAATCTCTCCCAGAGTCGTATAGCTTTGTCTTTCCTTTTAAACGAGACTGTAAAAACAGCGTATCGGAGGGCCGCTGAGCTAATCATCGATGTACCCCAGAATAGCCCACTGAAAGAAATTGACTTGCGCTTAGGTTGCTTCCAGACCTTCATGATTATGCTGGAAGCAATCGGTACCCTGATGGAAGGAACTGGACTTCGCAAAATCCTTGGAACAGATAGCAGGAACTATACTTCCACTTTTACAATGCAGCCAAGGCTCCGAAGGTGTAGAACTGTAAGCAGTTGAAAGTGGACCTGGGTACGGATCTATGCTCACAACTACTTTTTCTGGATGCCTGCACCGATTGCGATTCGACTTCCCGGATATTCGGAATCGGAAAGAAAGCAGTCTTTCAGAAGCTTGTGAAATGCAACCTCACTTTGAAATCCTATGCTAGTACTTTCCTTCTACTCACTTGCATCATTACGATACAACTTGTTCGTCAAGAAAATTCCCAATGCGACTCCCCCGTACGCCAGCCTCTACCAAATTCCACTCCCTCAAAACATACTACCAAGTAATGGCATGGATTGAGAGTGAATTAGAAGACATGGACGTCACAGACTGGGGCTGGAAAGTAGAGAAAATTCTCCTGGTTCCAGTGATGTTGAATTCGAAGGCTGCACCTAGTAATCTTCTTGGGTTGATTCATTGCAACTGCTGTACTGCTTGTAGCACACCTCGTTGTACCTGCAGTGGTTACGGACTACCATGTAACAGTGTGTGTGGACCTTACCAACTTGATGTATGCCACAATCCATATAACGAGTCACTTGATAGTGAAGCAGAAGATGATTTTTGCTTACTAAAGTACATTCCTCATCAAAATGAAGGAACGTGAAGATCTGCATGTGTATTCGCTATAAGATGACATGAACAACACGAGGTTTTAAACATTTGTAATTGTGTGGTGGGTATTATAAATGTGTGTCTAGATATTAACTTTTTCTTTGTCACTTTGTCTTGTCACCCCCCTACCCTCCCCCAGTGTTGACAAAGACCTGTAAACAGTTGAATTGACCCTTTTTCTGGGGGTGGGGGTCGGTGACACCATAAGGGTCAAAGAGAAAAACTTTATAAGTTCATTTCCTCTTCATAAAGTGCGCCCTCTATTGAGAAATCTTAGTGGTTTTGTGGCCCTTTGGACGCCATATTGGATTTTGTGGCTTCCTGAACCACTGCTTAACGTTCTAACTTATCCTAACGGATTCTTTGACCCCAAAACCATAGCATAGACACCCCAATTATGTCTCTCGGATGGATAATAAGTGACTTATGGCCAGTTTTATGTTATGGCGGCCATTTTGGACGCCATCTTGGATTTTGGGGTTTCCTGAACCGCTGCTTAACGTTCTAACTTATCCTAATGGATTCTATGACCCCGAAAACCATAGCATTATCACGCCAATTATGTCTCTCGCATGGATAATAGGTGACTTATGGCCATTTTTATGTTATGGCGGCCATTTTGGACGCCATCTTGGATTTTGGGGTTTCCTAGACCATCACACACCATTCTTATTTGTCTCAATGGATTCTCTGACCCCCGAAACCATGGGATAGACACCAAAATTGTGTCTCTATGATGGAATATAAGTGATTTATGGTCATTTTTAGGTATCGGCGGCCATCTTGGACGCCATCTTGAAAATAACAGCTTTCTGAACCTTCGATTTTGGTATACTTTTAGTATGTTATTCCTGAGGTCGAATACTACTAGAAACCGTTGAAAAACCTTTTGTTGCAATTTTTTTGGGGTCAAACCATATCTTGACCTGACTATTAAGCAGTAATGGAAAGGAGCAGTTTTCCCGACTTGAATTGAGGTGTTTGTCGTATACTGCCTAGCTGCCCACTGACCATGCTATGTATATGGTCAGTTATATACAAGACCGGTCTGGATCAAGAATGGTCTGGTGCTAGTTAGTGAAATAAACTAACTGAAAGGGTTTAAGAGGGGGGACTTTTTTTTTTTTTTTTTTTGGTAAACTTTAAAAACTTGCTATTTATAGTCAATTTCGACCTTGACCTTGACCTAATTTCAAAACCCTGAGTTCTGGCGATCCCGAAAGTATTACCAAATGAATTGGCATCCCCACTTTAGTTAGAAATGATACCTTAATCGTTTTTCTGGACTATTTGGTCAAAAGTTAAGTGTTTTTGAATAGGCGGGACTGGCAGCCATTTTTGATTTGACCTCTCAGGGTCATCAGAGGTCAAATCTGATTTCGCTCTACATCTGAAAATGAATCTCATGGTCTGCAGGGGAACCACTCTTAAAGGGCAAGTCCACTCCAAAAATAACTGACTTTCCATAAAAGCAGAAAAATCAGACAAACCAATCAAAAAAAGTTTGAGCAAAATCGGATAACTAATAAGAAAGTTATGAATTTTTGAAAAAGTATGTAAAACTATGGAACAATGAGAATCACAACACAAATTGCCAAGATGGTTATCAGTTTGTGACGTCATGTCCTCACAACTTATCAATTGCTTTATATAGTTTAATCCCATTAATTTCCCTTTTTATCCCCCAAAACTTGATTCCCCATGCCTTTGCCCAGGTTATATGATTTGTATCATATTGCATGCATGACATTTCCCACAAACTTTTATGAATTTTGAAGAATTGATACTATTTTCTGAATATTGTATTTCATAATTATTGATTTTTATATAAATAGTTTATCAAAATTCAATTTTTCATGATTTAACTGGACAAAAATTACTCTTTATTTGTGCATCCACACAAAAACATATTACTTACAATCTAACTTGGATGCTGGTGTGAAGAAATAAGATTCTTAGGGTGAAAATAGGAAATTTATATTATCAATATAAAGAAAATAATTAGTGGATAGTGAGGACCATACGTCACAGACTCATGAGTGAGTTGCCAATTTGTGTAGTGATTTTCAAAGTTTTTCATGTCATTAAAAATTCATAACTTTCTTATTAGTTATCCGATTTTGCTCAAATTTTTTTGATTGGTTTGTCTGATTTTTCTGGTTCTATTGAAAGTAAGTTATTTTTGGAGTGGACTTGGGCTTTAAAGAAATTTGAGAACATAGGAGCGAACAAATGACAAATAAATGGGATTTGTTTCGTTGTAAACATTGAAAACTTGCTATTTTTAGTCAATTTTGACCTTAACCTTGACCTAAATGCAAAACCCCGAAATCTGGCGATCTCAAAAGTATTACCAAATGCATTGGCATCCTCAATTTAGTTGGAAACGACACCTTAAATGTTTTTCTGGACTATTTGGTTCAAAAGTTAAGCGTGTTTGTACATTAGACCATGCGGACTGGCGGCCATTTTGTATTTGACCTCTCAGGGTCATCAGAGGTCAAATCTGACTTCCCTCCACATCTGAAAATGAATCTTATGGTCTAAACTAACTATGCTAGAAGTTTCATGCTTTTATCAAAAAGTGCACAATTCTCGTTATATGGGGAGCTAATCCGCTGTACTATTATAAAAGGCCGGTATGACCTAGCTATCTCGCGTGGTATATTCAGTTGTCGAAGTGCACATCAGTGGCGGATTCAGGGGCCGGGGCCCGGGCCTCCCTAGAAAAAACAGGTTAAAACACCCTTTTGTGAAAAAAAGAAGTTGGGCCCCTCCTGGCGCCCAAGGGGGGGTGGCGTTGGAAAAAAAAGTAACCCTTCCCGTAGGGAAAAATATTTTCGGGTGCCCAAAAAAATTGTGGTCACTACCCCTGGCGCCCAAGGGGGGGTGGTGGAAAAAAATAAATTTTCGGGTGCCAAATTTTTTTTTGCTCACTACCCCACTTATGAGCGAAAAATCGACCGGCACGATTTTCAAATTTTCGCACGAAGTGGGCCCCTTTTTAGGCCCCCTCCCTTGCCGCCGGCTGGATCCGCCCCTGGGGCGTGTTTCATCAACTAAAATCGATTTCGATTTTAAAAATCGATTTTAAGGCCGAATCGATTTTAGCTTAAAATGATAGTTGTGAGCTCTTTCATCAAATCGATTTTAAGCTAAAATAGATTTTTAGGGGTCTGTAATCAAGGCTAGCCAATTTGGGGTAAATCTACTACAAAATGGCATCGGTAAGCTACTGCAAGAGAGGTCCTAGAAAAGTAAGTAAATTCCGTTTTTCTCTGAAAATATTAATTCTGTTGATAAAAACTCTGTTATTTTGGAAGAAGAAAAGTATTCCTCTCATCTTTATGCGAATACGTTTTTATTTTACCGAACGATATTTAACTTATATATCAGTTAATATCACTCCCCAACTGGGCTAAAAGTGGATGAATTGCACCGGTTAATTCATTTCAGTCCCATTCATATAAATTCATGCAGGTCCAACTAAAATTGTCTACCGATGATCGTTTGTTAGGACAGGACAGGTACAAATATTCTTGCATTATTTGCAATTGATAACAATTATAGGTCCAACACGGCCTTAGGAATCATCATGTTGTATGGTTAATGATGGGTCTTGTGCTTATAATATAGATATATAATAGTTATACTAGATTCTAGACTAAACTAAGTCTAGCCCAGTTGTAGATTTGGGTTTAGAATCTAGATCTAGTAGAACAGTAGAAGAATCTAGAGTAGAGATTAGACCCTCTTAAACTTACTAGGCATAAGTAGATCTAGACTAATACTAGTCTACTAGTACTAGTAGTACTCGAGTAGGCCTAGCGCCTAGGCCTACTGTACTCTGTAGTACTTAGGCTCTAGGCTAGTGCTCTAGACTTCTTCGATTTCTGGCATTCTGTCAGCCTAGCCGCACCGGTAAAGTAGCTCTTGAGTCTAGGCCTAGGCTAGATCTAGAGCTAGATGATGATAGATCTAGATAGTAGACTATCTAGATCTAGATGGTAATTGGTACTATAGGCCTAGGCCTAGATCTATCCCTTGTCTCGTTGATAATTACAATCTAGATCTAGTCTAGTCTACATCCTACAAGATCTTTGTTTTAACGTTAACATTTTATAAAAGAAAGTTGGACTGAGAGTTATACCTAAGGCTAAGTAGACTCTAACTAGTCTAAGTAGATCTAGATCTAGATCTAAGTTAAGTAGATCTAGACCTAAGTTAGATCTTGATTTACTAGATCTAGCCTAGATGTAGACCCTATATAGATCCTAGATCTAGATCTAATAATTAATAGACTCTAGGCCTATCTAGATTTATTTAGTCAAGGATCTACATGAAATTGATACTTGAGTCTTGATAGATCTAGGGTAGATGTAGACCTAGTCTCTACTGGACCTATAGAAAGTAAAATCTAGATCTAGACTAGATTAGATCTACTGTATTTTGTAAGATCTAAATTAACAATAACAGGAGTTTAGGTCTTGTCTGTGCCTAACAGTAACAAGTTGGATTCTAGACTAGACTAGATGTAGAATTTTATGTAGAGGAGGTCTAGAGTCTAGTAGATTTTTCTTTCTAAAATTCTACGCACACATATTAAAACTATTAAGCTCTAGGCCTAGACTAGATCTATATTTAATTATTTTTCTTAATTTCATTTTTCTTTTGACAGAGTCAGACTCAGAGATGGAGTGGACCTCGAGTCGTATCCACCGAATAGACCTTTGGTCCAAAAGTTCTCTCCTGCCATGGCTTCAAAGTCTTGGACTTGGTTCTCATCCTAGCTCGGCCTCAAGGCTCAAGGAAAGGGTTTGGATATGCAGAATGTACTCAAGGCCAAGCTCAATGTCTAGGTGACAGCTATAGAACCTACTGTGCTAAGCGGCCTTGTGAAGTGATCTTCTTAGTAAAATTTGTACACCAATATTTATAAACAAAGGTAAGGTTTTTGGGGGTTCTTCTAGACCTACATATAAATAAATTACTAATTTGTTGTTGAGTCTGTAATCTTGATTGATATATATGATTAAAGGGTTAAGGTACTGGATTTCATTACATTTTCTATGTACAATCACAAACTGGTAATTCCATGTAAGGGAAGTCAACCGTGACAGGTCTAAATCATAGATAAATTACTACATCAGCCAGATAAATATTGTACAAAGAATAGGGCAGCAATTAATGTATAACTATAAAGATGTGATTGAACCAACTGTAATGAGCATGTTTATGATGTAAGCTGCTCTGTTTGTTATATACCAGTTAAGGTATCTCTTTCTCTTCTATTCACGACAGGGGAATGTTCATTAATTCTGTTTACAACATTGTTTGGTTCAAGATTAAACTCAATAGTCCATTTTGCAAATGTCTAAAACCTTCAATGTGGTTGGTAACAATGTGTGGAACCAAATACATTTAAATAACAATTAGAATCACTGATGAAAATGTACTTATGTTCTGTTGAACACATTAGATACAGTGACAAATATTTTTCTGAGAAATATATTTGCGCTCTTCATGAAATATATTATATATGTATCTCTGTTTTAAATATTAGGTTGCAAAATAAAGAGCTATGGCATCTACATGTACTGCTAATTCATGACATCTGGAATTTCATTCTTAAGTTATTGTCCATCTCTTCAAGTTGAAAAGGTAAGCAGTATCAGTTACCATAATTTATCTTATCAGTTTGTTCTGTGCCTGTCATTGTTACCATACCCCTACAGCAGTCGTTAAAAATGAAACGACATAAGTCAGTACATTTTTCATAATCCTTGTAAGAAGTCTAATACCCATCTTACCCATTCTGTTGTATAAAACGTACACAAATGGTTATGAAAGGATATTTTTTTCAAAGCAACAATTTAATTATTTATCTTTTGTAACTAAAACTGCTTTTGTCTCAAAATTTATAAAGAATTTTTTTATTCTTCTTATTATTTATTTTGCAATCAAAGTATTTGACATAATCATTATCATGAATACAAAAGTTGTAGATAGATTGAAAAATTACACTGGTATTTATTAATTGATTCATTTATTACTTTAAATTCTGATTCTAGACTGCAGAGCCTGAATTACCTGCATCGTTATGCTTCATATGGAACATCAGCCAGCTTACAGATACAAGCTCCCTTTTCCAGCTTTAAGCAAGAGGACCACAATGAGATACAGATCTCGGTATCATGGACTGGTCGCTTTCTCTTACAACCACCACTTCTTGTAAAATAAGATTTACAAATTAATTCCTCTGAAGCTATTAGAACTGCTTCATTCAAGTTACTAAAATTTGCCATAGAATATGAGATTTTTGGTTTGATTATCAAAATCATATAATATTTTAAAGGAATTAAAATTTTCAATGATACTTCCAAGATTTCCTGTATTTTAAACAGAATTTTAGAATCTTGCGGAAGAAAAAAAAGAACTAGTTACAGTTGGAGGATAAGACCGAAATTATAATCCATACTAAATTAGCTCTGCAATTTAGGCCTGCACTTTCAAGAAATTTCATTTTAAGTGTTGCTGCTGATCTAAATAGCTATGATTCTGTCATGGAGGTTATTGTTACCAAACTCACATTACACAGATAATTCTGTTCATTGCAATAAATCTTAAAATATCAAATTGAAAATTTCAAAGTAGCAATTCATCTGAGTAGCAGTGAATCAATTTGATGGCCTATTTGGAACTCTTCCTAGAGGCACTTCTGGCATGACTATGTATCGATAATTACCTGTTGATGCCTAAAGTGCTATTGTAGCAATTGCACAATAAAGAATACGTAAGAAATAACAGAACTTTGTGATTGCAGTGAAAACAGATTTGTCCTGTAGGAAATATATTAACTCTGACTTATGTTGTCCTTAGAATTTTTTCAAAGCTGATAAAAGTATTGATGATTAATTTCATATAGACAAACTATTGTATCAAGAAAACACATTCTCACCGACTGCATGACCTTACATGACAATGTATGTCACCTTTAGATTAACAACCATATGAGTAACAGCAATCCTTGTGACAAATATTACTCTTTTTAATATCCAAAAGGTACATTGACTAGACATTGGCAGATATCAGCTGCAATACTTTAAACAACTGGCTGTCACTTTAATAGCACTTTCATTTGTGTCATTTCAAATGTTCTTATTGTATCCCTTGAATGTATTTGCTATGCTCATTTACAAAATGTACATTTCATTCATTAAAGCATAAGCATATTGATTAGACATTGAAGCTTTTAAATCTGTGTTAATTTTATTTTGTATGTAATCAATGTATTGGTTTTCATTTAACAAGTTAAAGGGGGAGGCAAAAATGAATGGATGAGATTGTATGCTGGTAATTATGAAATGATGATAAAGGACAATGATGTGATTCAATGATGGTGTGTTTGTTTGATGGTGAGTATTGAAATATCCTAGCAATGCTTTTTCTTATAAGTTAGTGTTTATTTATTAATTGTTGTACTTTATTTATTTTTTGAGGGAGAGGGTTCATGAAAGAACAAAACAATCACTTTGAAAGGGGCGGAAAGCAAAGTGTTGTGATGGGAGTATCGTTGTATGTTAATGAGAGAGAGTATATGAATGGAATAACGGCACATAGTTGTAAGCAGATGTGGTAAGAAAAATATAGAAAAGGAGCACACAACAGAATGGAAAAGGGGCACTACTAAGAGAGAAGAAAACAGTAACAAGAGGAACTTTAAAACAAAGTAAAACAGGAAAATTGCATGAAGGAAAAGTGCACTTGTAATAAATAAAAGGGATATTAATCAGATGTAAAAGGGAATGTTTAAGAAGAAAACAGTCCCCACACTTATGTAAGTACCTGAAAAACCGGGCAATTGTGCCAACCCCAAACCCGGAATGCCACCTAAACTGCAGCCTTTGGTATTGATCATGCTTGGTATTAAATAATTTAAAAAAATACTTGGTTATCAACAAAGACTTGTTCCCCTCCCCCATCCCCAAAAGAAATCATTGCCTAAAAATTGCCATTAATTTTGAACAGAATTCTCCATTTCCCGATGTATGATCAAATTGAAGTTTGCCGAAACTTACGCCTGTACAGCCAATGAATGCTTGAAATAGCATATTAATAATCGAATGAATAAGAATAAAATTGATCTTAAAACTGATATATATATGTATATGGATCAATTTTAAGGCTAAAATCGATTTTAAAATTGATTTGGATCACACTCTAACTTAAAATCGATTTTAAGGCTAAAATCGATTTTATTTATTTGATGAAACAGCTCCTAAAATCGAAATCGATTTTAGGCCCTTAAAATCGATCGGATCGATTTTAAGATCGATTTTAGGGCTTAGTGAAACACCCCCCAGGTACACATTGTACTTATTGTTATGAAATAGAAGTCCAGCTACACTTGCGTAGAACGGCCGTGTTATAATCGTTTTGGTACTACACTGTTCGTTTACACTTCTTGTCTTTTTTTTATTTACATGTAATACACAGTATAGTGTGCAATAGCCAAGGATTATGAGGACATTCCAGTTGACTGACATGCAGCCTACGTGACAGTCTCATAGTTGTCAGGCTGCGAGAACGACGATTTCGCTCTTTAGCAGGCTGTAGATCTCATGAGCTGCCGGTTTCGTGGACTGTCGATCTCGATCATGAGCTGCCGGTGTCACGGGCCAGAGTGTCCGGGTGGCGATCTGTGTCCGCAGACACAGGTCGCCGAAAATTGGGTGGCGAGACGCGTCTTACGTCGGCGATATGTGTCTTAGGTCGGACACATGTCGCCGCTTAAGTCACGGCGAGATGTGTCCACTGGCGAAATGCGTCCTGAACCCTACAACTTAAAAATCGACTTAAAATGTATATACCTCCACTCTGCTCCACTTGATTGTATCTTACCATTAATATTGTATTTTTATGTAACATAAGACAAGAGAGATGTACTGTTTACTCCCAAATCGTTTGTTGGCTACAATTTATATCAAATTAATAACACCATAAAAATGGCTAAACGTACGAGTCTATAGCCCCAAACGGAACAGTACTTCACCATACAATTGGCTGTACGTACGAGACTAGCCCTTGACACTAGCGACGAATAAGCCTGCGACCAATACGTTGGAAGCCCACAATGTTAGCGCTTAATGAGGAAGCCAGCCACCAAACGGGGTTGTAGTGTTTCCAAATCGTCTAATCAAAAAGGAAAAATACCGGTTTGAGCCCAACTTCAATCTGAAACGGTGAAACCCGGAAAAAACTGTCGGCATGTGACACATGTTTGGCAGTAAAGAACAACTTTACCGCTTTTACATGGTGTGGATCAATATGTAACGGAAACGTCATACGATTTTTTTGAAAGACTTCAAACTTAAAGCCGAATTGTTGCCATTATTGTGTAGATAAGCCCTCGATATGCCGGTTTGAGCCCTAACTTCAATCTGCAGAAGACAAAAAAAATATTGGCACGTGACAAACATATGCGCCCTAATTAGGAGTAATGATCAAAAACATTTAATTTGATAAGCTCTTTATCTTATTGAAATATTATACAATACTTTATATGGCCTTTAAATCTAAATACTGTTAATTTGAGTTATATATTTTATTAAACGTTATGCGTTAATTAATGGCCGATTTCCATCTGAAGCTCTAATATAATTTACCAACTGTGAAAACCTGGCCAAAAATAACTTGAAACTCAAGTATTTCATATTTTGTTTAGTTCAATCTTTTATTTAGCAATAGTTTGAAAATGCTTAAAATTACCTACATCTATTTGTTTAAGTTTCTAAACTCAATAGAATTGCATGTTCCTATAAAAAGGGCGTATTATATAACCTCAACTTGAAATTGAAATGTCAAAATTCGATAGAAATGCGTGTTCCTAAAACTAAAAGGGCATATTATAATCTCAAATCGCTATTCGGGTCGCTATTCATACAAATTAGATAAGCAATGAACAAAATGGTAATAACAAAGGGAAATATTGGATGGGGGACGTCCCGCGGCTGTGGCGTACTTGCGGGGCGGGGGGGGGGGCTACACATGGCCCCGAATATTTGTCTCTTTAAGAAGTATATTTTACCTTTTATCTTTGATAATTATATAGAGACATCCCCATAATCTAGCTAATATATTTCCCCGCTCCTGCGGTGACGAAAAAGTAGTAAAACATCTTATCATATCATAATTTGTCCGCCTTATGGGAAATGTTGCCCCACTACCCTGCCCCCGACTAATCTTATCCAGGCTTTGCCACTGAGACATTAAGTAGAACAAGCAGGCCCACTATCACTGAGTTTGCTATTTCAGAAACTAGTAATTGTTTATAAACGAAAATAATGTTTTTGTAGCAAGTAGGTTTAAGTAGGACTTTGGACCTACAAATCATTATAGCCTCAGCCATATCCAGGCATCCAGAAGCTCTTCAATTAATAGCCAATGAAGACTGATAGATTTTCGTTTTTCCAGGAATTATCATACCTCAGGATACGAGTAATCATATTGATTAACCTAACTTCATTTATCCATAATCTTGATTTCCTGAAACTTTCCTAACACCGAAACCAAATGGGTTTGGACCGACCATGAGCCTAGTTACTGCCCGGAGAGGGATGAGGGGGGCACTTCAAATTGTTTTTTTTTGGGGGATAGGGGCTTGAACACTTTTGGACCTTGAAGGGTTTTTTCGCGTCATGTAGCGTAAAAATTGGGGTAGGATATATATAGCCCAGGCGCGGATCCACGTGGGGGGGCGAGGGCGCCTGACGGCCCGCCCCCACCTGGCAAAAAAAGTTTAGAGAAAAGATGTTAACTACAAATTTTCCTTTTCGTTTGCTCAATGGGAGGGGGTTTTGAGTTTTTTTGTTTCTTTGTTTATTTTACTTAGTGCTCACACTACTCCCCCACTGAGCGAAATATCGATCGGCGCGATTTTTACATTTCAGGCCGCCCCTATTGGAAAATCCTGGATCCGCCCCTGCTAAAGCCCTCGTAACATCAATAGCCCTCGTAGCATGATTATAAATGGATTTGAATAATTATTACATCATTACATGTATATTTTCTGTGTTTGCTTTGAATTTATGTCTCGAATTAATTAATGTGTACCTTTTTCTGAACCTGATTGCATATTTATGTTTAAATTCCGTATTTTTCCTGTGTTTGTTCTGTATTTATCATTATATCCTGCCTCCTTGTCGCTACGAGGGCTATATCGCACCCCTAAATAAAAATAAATAAATAAAAAAATCTCTCACGCCCCCCCCCCCTCACCGCGGCTACGCCACAGCCGTGGGGTGTCCCATATTCATTATTTCGCTTTCTTATCATTTTGTTCATTGCTTATTTCATATTCATTTTTTGAATGAATAGCGACCCTCGATCACCCAGTATTATATAGCGACCCTCATTTCGTATTATGAATATAATATAGCGACCCTCATTTCGTAATATGAATAGCGACCCTCATGTCCTATTATGAATAGAGACCCTTTTCTCAAATTATGAATAGCGGTCCTTATGAAAAGCGAGGTTACCCTCGTGTTTTGCTATGATATGAAATCTGTTATTTTGCTGTGACATTGGAGACTCTGGTGAAAGCTTTTGTCCAATCTTTCTTCTCTTTATCAATATCATCCATGTTACATTTTCACTTTTTTGTTTTTTTTATTTCGAAGACACCATAGCCTGAATTCTATCATTCTTTTGTTGCGCTAACTACGACCAAAGTCTTATTGGTCGCTTGATCGAAATATAGAAGAGATCTTTCTGTGCGGTGAACTCTGAGTCTAAGACCCAAGAAACTCGAAGGTGAGTCGTGCTATAATTATCCATATATTTAATATATTCCGCTACAATCATGACTGCCATGTACTTTAGATACATTTCTATTTTCTAGTGCTTTCATACTATTTCAGGATTTCATACTAGATCTAGATGTTTTGGAAATAACATACTGTGCAATCTACTCGAACTTTTCAGTTTTTGTCGTCATGAGCTAGTTTTCAGCCTTACCCTTATCTCCCGGGAAAGTCTTCCCAGACTTTAGGGGACAATCTCGGGAATTTCCGTGCAAATTAAAGAATAAGAAGAAGTTCGAACTCATAGACCTAATTACATTTTTAAGTTAACCGTTCAATTTCGTAAGTTTCTTGCATCAGTGATCAGAATAAATTCGAGTTATACTGCAACAGATTACCCTATTCCAATCTAGGTGGGTCTTAAATGGTGGATCTATTCTGAAAAGTGAAATGAGTCGTTAATTATACAATGGCAATGGCACTGCTACTGCTACTACTAGTACTAGACTCTAGGCCTATACTATACTATAGACTTTGTATGTAGGCCTACAGTATAGTGCTAGTGCTATCCTGCTACATGCCGTACGCATGCATGCATATCTGTGTGTGTTTAAAATAGTCATCGAAGTAGTCATCGAAGTCAAAGTAGTCTAGATCTACTGCATGTTGCCTGCCCGGTTTCCGGTCACATGAGCGGTTTTTCACAGATAACTTCTCTGGCAATGAATTATATAGGCGCTAATATATTCTACTACTACTACATCACTTTGTCGCGAAAATTCTAACAAATCATGCGATGCCATTCTTTCTCGTGAAGTTCCAAACATTAAATGTCCCTAGTTCGCCGTCTGCGTGGAGCATTTTTCCTGCCCTTTTCCACTCTCAGAGTCGGACTCGAGATCAAGGCTTTTTAGATAAATCTCAAATAATTTGTCTTGATGAATTAATTTGTTCAATTGCAGTGTTTCTATCTCCTGATCCAAGTGTTATTATTAATGCCACTCTATAAAGTATGTGTTCATGGCATGCCAAAGTGGATGAGGTATTGAGTTGTACTGAACGAAACAAGATGACTGTCATTTATAATAATAATACATAAGATTTGTAAGGCACCAAATCCACTTGACAATCAAATGCTCAAGGTGCAGCTTGTGCAAAAGATGAAATACATGATAAATAGACAAAAGTACAATAGGAAAGGTATGATGGTTGTTGACAAATTCAGTTGGTCATGTCAGTTCTCATTTGCGAATATGTAGAACTGTGATGGGCTAATGTAGCTTTACAAGCTCAATTGATGAGATAAACTGAGCACAGCATAAAGGTATATTTTGTGGGGCAGTTTTTAAACAAGAGCGCTGTCTTTTCGTTAAATTAGTTGTCTGTGAACTGTGAAAGATAACAATAATAAGACAATTATTAAAAGATGACCAATTTTTATCGAATGCGAAAACATGTCAAAATGCGGATAGGGCCTATAGATGTAGGGAAAATTATGAGAAAGATTTTATCTTTCGTTTCGATATCTTTTCCTCAGATTAACTTTAACAGAAGAACCCAACTCATGGAACTTATTATAGACATTGCCACAAATGTTGAAGATGCAAGATGGTATGGACACCTAAAGATTTCACATAAAAATTGACAGGTATAGGCCTACATGTACGTCTATTTATAAACATGATGGTGTAATATTCAGTGATCTTGAAATTGATTTTCCTTAATATATGTAGGTAAACCATGAAAAGATATATAAAGAGATACAGTCAAACCTGTCTATAGCGACCGCCTAAGGGAAACACAAAAGTGGTCTTTGTAGACAGGTTCCTTTAGTACATGTTTCAATGAGAAACCATTTTCAAGGGAAACAAAAATGTGGTCCTTGTAGACAGGTGGTCTTTGTAGACAGGTGGTCACTAAAGCAGGTTTGACTGTATATGAGTACAATTGTGGAGTAAATGTGATAATTTTGGATTGTTTTTCAAAATGTTTTAAACATTTGTAAATAGAATGTATGGAAGTGATTCATTTCTAGGATGGACTAATGTGGCCACAGTAAAGTGGTATCATTTGAAAAATTTTATATTGTGGGGTGTCAGGAAGAGTTTGGAAACAATGTTTCCAAAGTCAGTAGATTTACAAATTTGTCAGAAACAAGTTCTGTAAATGACCTGTCACAAATTTGTATGAGGAGGAGGGGGGACAGAAGAGGTAAAATCTTGATCATCAAACACTGCCCCCACGTGAACATGTATTCTTGTTGAGAAGACTTAATGATGAACATTAGTGCAATTATAATTTGTGTATACTGCTTTTACATATTTAATTTTTCATTTTTTTTTTCTTCATTTTTTTAGGATGATGCTTTCCCATAGGAGATGAACGCCGATGGAGCAAGATGACAACTTGAGGAGACAAAGGCAGAACAACAAAATAATGGGCCGTTTTGGAGAGGTACATGGTTATGAAAGTTTCCTTCTCCCTGACAACAATCTCTTTTCAAATTTTCCTTTTTCTGTTTGTTGAGACCATTGGAGTCCAGATTACAGGGACTCCATGTGTATACAGACAGAAATGGGGAAATCTAACCATGATAACAAGTTGATTTGAATCATAGTAGAAATATCATCAAAAAACAAATGAAGGTTATAGAGTACCGAAGTGTGATGTATTGGCCAAGTTGTCAAGGGTGCTGGTTCCAAACAATTTTGTGCTAAACAATGGCGTGGTGATAACACCAGCGCCACACACTGAATTTGCCCAGGTCCATCCCGTTGCTTGAATGATTTTGCGGTGAACCTCATGCGCAGGCTCTGTTGATTGGAACCAGTAACCAAGACGACGATGAAATATGGCATTTATAGCCCTTCGGTACTATTAAGTTTGACAGTTTGGTTCATTTAATAAATACATGTAGATGAAAATCTAAGAAATTATTTATTAGCTCACCTCAGCAAAATGCTCAACTTGACAGGAATCGTCCTTGGGAAAGGAAGTATCTAAAGTTGTTGATATGAGGTAACCATCTGGCATGGGGCAGCCCCAGGTGCCCCAGGGTCATATTTTGATATACTCTTACTTCTATAAAAGGATTGCTGGAATTTAAGCAAACTTGATAGGAATTATCCTTGGGTGAAAGGGATCTAACTTTGTGAGAATGAGTCTCTCTGACATGTGGGCAGCCTCTCCCCAAAATTGCCCCAGGGACTACGGTTATAAAATTTCAATGTCTTCCTTAAAAAAAACTACATATAACTTTCACAAATGTATTTTTCTAGAGAGAGGAAGGGGGGATGGTACTGGATGTGGATTGACATACTACCTCTCATGTAAGCATAATGTCCGCGAAACTCTTGATTCAATTTTTCAACTCACACTGAAATAGCTACATGTGGTTATAATGGTTTAATTGCCCTAACCAACCCCGACCTCCCTAAAAAAAAAGAAGTTGTTTTCATTTTAGGTAAAGTAAAATCTTGATCATCTACCCATGGACCTACTACGAACACTGCCCCCAGCTGAACATATGTATCCTTGTTCAGAAGACTGATCAACATGAGGGCAATTATAATTTGTGTATAATGCTTTTGCATTATTTTAAATTTTAGGATGATGCTTCACCATAGGAGATGAACGCTGATGAAGCAAGATGACAACTTGAGGAGACAAAGGCAGAACAACAAAATAATGGGCTGTTTTGGAGAGGTACATGGTTATGAAAGTTTCCTTCTCTAACAATCTCTTTAAAATCATCCCTTTTCCGTTGTTGAGACCACTGGAGTCCAGATTACAGGGAATCCATGTGTATACAGACAGAACTAGGCAAATCTAACCTAATCTAACATTTATTTGTCAAATAAACCCAACTGTCAACCTTAAAGGGAGTGTAGACTGACGAGACTAAGTGTCTTTCCCATGGCCTGACTCGGGCTAATCGAGATTAAGTCGCTGACTACCGTTAATCCAGTCCATTCGTTTACGTGCAGTTGTCCAAAAGAAGACGTAGATGGCATTAACCAGTATTTGCCAAGCTACACGGCCTTTAATAAAATTGATTTGGTAATTCTCAAAAAAACATATTTAAATATTACATGTACTTTCTATTAACGGATGGTTCCAGTCAAGTATGGTTAACCTCACATTTTCAGAGATTTCGCTGCAAGTCTTATGCACATTCTGATACCATTTTCGTCGAAATCCGATATACCTGTAAGGTGTAACAATTACAATTAGTATGCGCATGTCATCAAAAAGTGCAATACTTGCATATATTCATGTACAAGCAGAAATGTGTAGCGCATATCACATTTTAAACATCTCTATGCGCTTCCAAATTTAGAAATTATTAACCGGCTTTAGCTGTGCCACCATTACGGCGCTCTAGCATTTCAAGGAATTAATTCCAGCCATTTACCTCACCCAGGTCGAGTGTGGCAAATGTAGATTAATGTCTTACTAAAGAACATTGGTGATGCAGCGGAACTCGAACAGCGGACCTTGTGATCCGCAGTCCGATGACATATCCACATATACAGGTTTAGATGTATTTCTTCATAAGTGGGAGCTTTGAGCTTCTAGTTCTGGTAGCAAAAAAGGAAATTGGAATGTTACTTGTTGAATATGTCCTTATACATGTAATGTTCCAAATTGCATCAAAAGATGTCAATTGTATCAAAATGTGCCAGACATGTTCTTGTTCCGTGCATGATTTCTGATGAATTTGAATTTTCTTTTTTCTTTTCATGCAGCATTCAAATGGACTTCCAATCCAGCTCTTTTTCATTGGTAACTAGGCCCAGGCTTTGACGGCTGTAGAAGGAGGAGGCATCAATCGTCAGACGATAGCAGTTTGCACCTTTTTTCTTTTCATGCAGCATTCAAATGGACTTCCAATCCAGCTCTTTTTCATTGGTAACTAGGCCCAGGCTTTGACGGCTGTAGAAGGAGGAGGCATCAATCGTCAGACGATAGCAGTTTGCACCTGTGCTCGGCTGCCCCGTCATTTAAAATGTGGGCATGTACCGTTGATCTAAATACAGTGGAACCTCGTTATAATAAACACTATAATTATCCAAATGTAATTTTGATGGTCCCACTTCTTTGTATTCTGGTTTTGGGCCCTCATATAACAAGGCTCCAATATAACTACAATGTAGGTAATTTCCTTGTGACTTCTCTTTACCAATCATTAGTCATTATATAAATGCACCATTTTCTATGAAAACTTAATTTACCACTGCACATGTGCAAGGAATTACGCAGTCAAAGATGTACATATTATATTATAATTTGTGTTTCAATCTATCACTTCCAGTTTTATATTGCACATTTTTTTGCATACAAAGCCATTTTTTATTACAAAAATTCAATCTCGTTTTCTAAATTAAATATCAATACCATTAAGTAATTGTTGTACTTTTCTATTAAATGTAATTAGGGATGAATACATGATTGATACGGTATAATTTGCCATCATTATTTCACATAAATATGTCTTGGTAGTTAAAGGTACATGTAGTCCAGAATGTGTGGTGAAGAATATAGACCAAAGGGTGTAGGGTGGGTTGTGAAAAATTGTTGGGTGAAACGTATGATTGTGAAAGGCAGAATGGAAGGCCCATAATGAATATGTGATTGTGAAAGGATGAGAAAAAGGAAGGGAATACAGGAAGTAGATTGAATGCACTGATTTATAGTAGATGTCATTAATGAATTACAAATGAATGAGTTAGGATAACATGTGTGAATGAAAGTTGACCGAAGGATACGAGAGCTGAATAAACACGTACATGTATAATACATTCATTCACATTCCTCCATATATTACCCAGGGGGCAAACTCCCATATTTTGGAGGAACTCGCATGTCGAGTAGTAGTAGTCCTATATAAGTGCATCATATGACCACTTCGCAACATCCCTATGGTGGACTACTTTTATAGCAATGCATGGTGGGCCCTTCCAGAGAGTGCCTAATGTGTTTGTGTGCTGGAAAAGGGTATGGTGGGGGGGCAGACAAAAATCTGCATCACCCCACTCTACATGCAGGCCCGCTGAATGCTTTTCATAGTGGGTGGGGGGAGGCTATATATGAGTATATATGATCAGGTAGAGCGTAGCGTAAATTGGCGGGGTCAAGGGGTGGAGCCCCCGGAAGCTCAGGGGGTATGGGCATTTAATTCAGTCAGATGAGCATATTTTGATACCTTATTTGTGACACTGGCAGGACACTAATTGGCGTGGGGTCCAGGGCGGAGCCCCGAAGCTAAGGGTTTTAGGAATAAATGAGGTCAGATGAGCATCCATGCAGGGGCCCACCTTAGTGCCATTGGTTGGGTCGTGTGGGCAAAGCCCCCGGAAGCTCAGGGTTTTAAGCGTTTAATTAAGGTCAGATGAGCATATTTTGATACCTTATTTTTGACACTGGCAGGACACTAATTGGCGTTGGGTCCAGGGCAGAGCCCCAGAAGCTCAGGGTTTTAGGCATTTTATAACGGTCAGATAAGCATTCAGGGGCCCGCCTTATGGCCCTAGGTGGAATCCAGGGGCAGAGCTACCGGAAGCTCAGGGTTTGAGGCTTTAATCAAGGTTAGATGAGCATATTTTTATGTATTTTGTGACACTGGCAGGTCACTTTTCTTTCTTTCTTTTTCTTTTCTTTCTTTCTATTTCTCGTTAATATACTTTTTCAAAAAGGTGGGGGCTCGAGGCCCCCGAGCCCCGCCGTTCCTCGGGCCTTGACATTTAGGCCTCTAAATAAGCACATTTCTTGCCTGACTGTAAATATAGGAATTTGTCATTTTCCAACAAACGCATAAACAATTATAATTTACTAAAAAAAAAATTTGTAAATCACCGGTATCGAACTAGAAATAAACCATGTTTGAATTATATTGCCCCCGCCAAGCTCCCCTCCATAAGTGCGCCATATGCAGTGCCCCCTCGAGCCTCACCTTGTTGCATGGCGGGAAAACGCAATTGATCTCTCCTACCTTTCTTCTTTCTTTTTTTTTCTTCACTTTCTCCTCTTTCCCATTCCATTTCCTTACTTCTCTCTCTTTAGGGTTTGCTGGGGAGGAAGCCTGTTGCCCCCCTGATCGATCCACACGTTGTTGGCGGGATTCATCGCAACTGATCTCCCTTCTTTCTAATCACCTTTCTTTTCTTCTTCCTCTTTTTGTTCCCTTTAGCTCTCCTCTTTCCCTTCCTTCTTTTTGGCGGGGAGGAGGGGAGAGGCAAGGGCCTTTTGCCCCCGATCCACAACTTGTTGGCGGGAAGATTGCAACTGATATCCCCCTTCTTTTCTTTTCTAATTCTTCCTCTTTTTTTCCTTCCTTTATCTCCTCTTTTCCTTTTTTTTTAATTTCCTTTCCTTCCTTCTCTCTGTTTTTTGGGGGGTAACAGCCTAGGAGGTAAGGCCCTTTCCCCCCATCTCCTTCTTTTCCCTTTTTTCTTCTTCCTCTTCTAGTTCCCTTTCTCTCCTTCCCTTTCCTTCTTTTCCTTTTCTCTCTCTCTCTATTTGGATCCACGCCTGGGGGTCTGAGTTGGAGCAGTACAATTCATTAAAATATATAATGTGTTAGGTATCATATTTCATTAAATTTTTGCAAACATATTATGATCTTTATAATTCGATATTCATGTCCTGTAGGTAGCAAGTAGTGCTATTTATTGCTTCAGGATTAATTTTTAAAGTCGTAATGACCCGTAGCACAGAAAGACTCGCATCACAGTGGACCAGGAAATGCTAAGTAATAAACATGATATAGCAACATTGTATCGGAAAAGCCCACGATATTCAAATAAAACATAATGTGGTACAAGGGTGGCGGAGCGTCTTTAAAAGTTGGGGGCACCATAAAAGGGCACTTTCTTGAAGAAAGAGGCACTTAAAAAGATAACCTCAAAGCAAAAATATACAATTTTCAAACATTGGTATACACATGTACCCTTATAATTATTGTGATTGATACATTTCAATATCAGGGATGATTTCACTGTTTATTATGATTTTGCGGCTGGGTGTGATGGTCTGAATTTCCATTTTCGAGTGAGCAATGAGAGCGAGCAAAAATTGTAAGATTTATGAGGACACAAATCCAATCCTGATGGGGTTTTAACCACAATCTCATCATGAATGACTGAAAAGATTTGTAAATACATGATGTAGTTACATAATTTACAGCAACTGAAAATATGCGAGAACATGGCAATGAGTTTGAGGGTGAACACTCGGGAAAAAATGCTATTAGTCGCTTTAAATTAGGAGCACATGTTACGTAGAAAGGAAAAAGGGGCACTTATTACAAAGGAAAAGAGGCATGCATCTATCAGATTTTAATAAGGGCATTATTCTATCAGAGGTTAAAAAGGGGTATTTATGAGACGTGGAAAGGGCTCTTAATAAAAAGGAACAAAGGCACTTGTAAGAAAGGAAAAGGGATCACTTGTGAATAGTAAAAAGGAGCACTAATCAGAGATTAAAAGGAGCACTTATTAAAAAGGAAAACGGGCACATGTCAGATTTGAATAGGGCATTTACACAGTTGAAAAGGGGCATTTGTAAGAAGGGGAAAAGTGTCACTTATCAGAAGGACAAAAGGCAATTATATGAACAAGGAAAAGGTCATATGTCAAACTAAAGGGCTATTTATTTGAAGAGGAAGTAAAAGGACATTTTTCCTCTGTAAAAGGGAACTTTTACTTGAAAAGTGTTGGGGGCGTGCCCCGGAGATCGAAACATATTTGTTTCTAAACAGGGGCACCGTATCTGAAGTAAAAGGGGCACTCGAAAACATGGGGGGCATTTTTGTGTTTTTGTTTCTATTTTTTGTTCTAAATCTTGCCTTTTAAGTACAGTCATCAAAGGTGTTTCAAATATCAACATTGCATCCTCTCTTTCTCTCTCACCCTCTCCCCTCTCTCTCTCTCTCTCTCCTTTCCCCCTCTTCCCCCTCCTGTCATATAACTTTTTGATATCTTTGTATAGAATAATCATTTTACAAAATATTATAAAGGAAACATTTCACAAATCAGCAGTCATTCTTTTCGCACATCACATGATTACGCCTCGTCAAATGCTCTGCAGTTTAGACATTCAAAATTTTAATATGTACAATAACAGTTGAGTTATGTATTATATCATATTCTCACTGTCATATAGGCAGAAAATATTTAATAAATACAAGATAATATAATACAATTTTTAAAAAAGTTTTCCCCACATCACCTGTTACATTTTTTGTTTAACTTCAAAGTTTCTAGGAATAGTAAGTAATGATACCTGCCTCAGCAGCGTGCATAGTTATTTTTTAAATGGTTAAATCAGGAAGATGAGAACATCTTCCTGGTTAAATTATGATGCAATAAATGCACTTGCATTTCACGGGTTTTAGGAACGTTATGAAATATATTTTTAGACAATATCATCATCATGTAAAAGAAAAAAAAAACATCTAGTTCCTTTAGATGGGACACGAAAGTAAAACAAATCAGTACTGCAGTAGACATTTTCGCCAATCGCTAGCAGACTCATCTCGCCGATCGGCCAGTGGACACTTTTCGCCAATCGCAGACTCATCTCGCCGATCTAGGAGACACATCTCGCCGGGGGAATGCGGCAAGATGTGTCTGTAAGACGCAGCTCGCCAGGCGAGATGCGTCTGTACAGACGTGATTTCGCTAAGACACATCTCGCCACGACACCGGCCTCGTGAGGTGTAGATCTCGTGGGCTGCCGGTCACGTAGACTGTCGATCTCGTGACCTGTAGATCTTGTGAGCCGTAGGTCTCGTAGGCTTCGTACATGGGCGTCAGGGTCAGCGCTAAAAAGAAATTTGATAAGGGATGATAATGTGCGCCCTGAGAGGTAGCCACAAATCTTTGCTCTGTGTTATGTGATGTTTTTTCTCTTTTCTGTGGAGTGGATTCTTGTTTTAAAGACCAGTGTAGGAATGATTTAGTTCTTGTGAT